>PVKM010037016.1:0-14582 GCA_004027735.1 Carollia perspicillata | reverse complement strand
GTTATATAATTTAAGGCACTGGGACCCAAAGAAAGGTGTCCTTGCTTCAATTTTGGCGACTTGCTGTGTGAAAACTGATACTGATGATGTTAAGGAAAAATGACCTCGAACATTTCTGAGGACGTGGGATACGCCCGTGTCCCACAGTGCTGGGCTGGAAACACAAGCGAAGTAGGACTGGAGACGACATGTGCGCAGCCACAGGCTCTGGTGCTACTGGGACCACGCGGGAGCCTGGGGGTGGGATTGAGACGTGGTTCCCATGGGCGAACGATCCCCGGCTATGGGCCTGACCGTGTTCCACCTGTGAACTGTATGCTGTGATGAGCAGTCCTTTTACCTTAAGTTAATAAAGGTTTTTTTCTCACTCATGCTTCGTGTCTATGATGTTGGCAGGTGGACTCTGCTCGCTGTGCCAGAGGGAAAGAGAGTGCTGGGGAGGGGCTTGCAGTAACCATACGAACATACGACTTCCACTAAAACTCACTGGACAGAACTAGTCACGGGGCTCGACAGATCACAGGGGACGAGGAGGTACAATTCTATTAGTGTCTAGAATGAGGGAAAACTGGAATTATTAGGTGAAGAGCAGTGACTACAACACATTATTTCATAAAATAATAAGCTAGCCCATTACTTGGAAAAACGCAGCTTTCTCTTGAAAATTTCTGCCTGCGTGCTTCCCACAAGGTAGGAAATACATTAAAATTTGAATAACAATTTGGCATTCTGTTTGTTGGTTCACAGCAGGTCTACGTGGAGGGTGAGATTCACTCTTATTTCTACTTTTGCTCCACTTCTCAGTGGTAAGTCACAGCATCATCATAAAGAAAAGCAATTAATTGGTATTGCAGACTAATCCATATGCCGCCGAAATACGATAATGCAAATGAAACGTCTCTCCACATGCCCGTCCCATTTGTTATCCCTTGTTCTGACTCTTCACAGACATGCTCTTTGTACAGGCAGGCATCTCCTGACTTGTTATGTCACTACATTCTATTTTTGTTGTAATTTGAAGTTATTATTTTTAAACTAAGTTTTATACGTAACACTTTGAAGAGCCAAGGGGCCCTACAAGGCTTGTTATGAAAAACGGTTCACAGAGCCCCACCCTCCACTTCCTGCACTCCAGAAGTAACCACTTTCGATTCTTTTACCCATTTTTTTCATCGCTGTATCTCTAGCTTATTTGGCTACTTCTTGATTTTTCTGCAGCAGTGATTTTCAAGTGGTGTGCCGCCAGAATTTTTAAAACATGCAATACCTGACTATTTAGTCAGAGGCACTGACCTCTTTTCCTTCAGACTGCCAAATAAAGAGCTGACAATAGCTAACACAACAATAGTGTCTGCTGTGAATGCTCTGCCTTAAACCATAAATAAATAGGTCACATAATAAAGTTGCATCTCATTGGTTAATTCTTGGTACCAGAAATCCTTATATAAAAGTACAGACCTGATTTTTTTTTTAAAAATCACTTTGGAGCAAAAAAGAGTAATCTTTTTGTGAATCAATCAAAATTATACCTCCTTTTGGTCAGATTGGTAAAAAATAGTATTTTTTTGTGTGCTGTAGAATTTTAGTAATTAGTTTATATGTGCGATGAGATGAAAAAGGTTGAAAATGGCTGTTCTAGAGTATTTACAAAGGAGGACCTCAAAAAACCCAGACAATCCTTAGGAAGGCAGGCCCTTTGTAGTACATACAGGCTTCCCCCCAAGGTAAGTGTTTCAGGAACTCATCTGTATCAGTGCACCAGCTGGTGGTGTTGTGAGAGGCTGCACTCTGCTTTGGTGAATTTTTTTTTTGAAGAGCCCTTGAACGTTTTTGCTCGTTTCATGATGGGTGATTTATGAGTGCATCTGCCCACACAGCGCTGAGTGTCTAGCAGTTTTTGACCCAAAACAGCACGACCCCCATGCATCATCCTCCTTATTCACCCAAAGTGCCTTTTTTGTTTTCCCGGACGAAAAAGTCCTCAAAGGGAAACGATTTGCCGATGTGGAAGAGGTGACACAAAAAATGGCAGAAACACTAAAAGGCATCAAAATTGACAAGTTGCACAACTGTTCTGAGCAGTGGAAAAAAGGTCTCCATGGGCGTATTGCATCAAATGGAGAGCACTTTGAAGGTGACTGAAGTTTCAATATGGAAGAATAAGGACACAATTTTAATAAACAAACTGTTTTTGGGGGTCCCCCATACACTAATTTTGCACTGTGGAAGAGGAGGACTTCGCTCTAATGACCGCGGACCACCTGTTTCCTCCCCTCTGCCTGCAAACACACAGTCCCCACACTCCGTTCCCTCAAATTTTATCATGACTTGGATTAGATTAACAGTCAATAGGGTGACATTATGCAGTCTACATAAATCATAGCCTTGGCTCCCTTACAAAGTTTATCATAACCTTTCTTCCTTTTCCTGTAGCTATTTTATTTTTCTTTGGGGTTACTGATTGTCCTGGGTTTTACAGGCTTATTTTCTCTAAAGTTATCATGAACTTAATCCCAATTTCACCTGTAGTTTTACATATTTCTCAATTTGTTCAAATATATTAGCTACTCTCACAATTTCATCTTTTTGGAGCAAACTTTCTGGAACCTTCTAACTTGCCTCAGTCTGGGTTGACTGCTGCTCTCTGGACCTGCTAAGTAGCTGTGCTTCCCCGAGTGGTCTGGGGATCTCCCTACAGCACCATCTGGGGAATATTTTTGTCTTGCTCTGGATAATCTGTCCACTTGTTCTCAGGCACTCCTCATCCTTAGAGTACACCCGCATTTCTGTAGCACAAATCCTCCAGTGGGTTCTGAGGTGCATGGGAATACATTTAGGACTCCTGAATGTCTGAAAGTGGCTTCCCTCTATCCTCCCATTTAACTGGTTTGGTTAAGTGTTGAACGTAGGCGGGAAGTAATTTTCTCTCAGAAGTCTGAAGACATTCTTCCACTGCCTTGTTTCTGGTGTGGCTGTGGGAAGTGTGTAGCTTTGCTAGTTCTCCATCCTTTGCTGGAAATCTTCCTTTTCACCCAGTTCTCCAAGTCTGTAGGGTATCACCTTGTTTCCAGAGTTCTGAACTTTTTCAGTGGGGTCTGTGTGTGGGTTATATTTACTCGTGTGGGACATTCCATGGACTTTTTCAGGTCTTTCATTAGTGAAAACAAGGTGAATTGTATTTCTGACTGTTTCCTTCATTTTATATGTTCTGTCTTTCTGGAATTCCTGTTTTTTAGATTTCAAATCTCTGGGGTTGGTTCTCTATATTTTTTCTTACCTTCCATTTCTGCCTATTCTATTTTCTGGGGAGATTTCTTCAATTTTATCTTCCAACTCTGCTACTGCATTTTTACCTTGTAGACATCGTATTTTAATTTCTAATGATCTTTGTTGTGGTTGTTTTATGAGTATTTTTTCTGAAGCATTCTACTCCTGCATCGACTTTCCTCCCAGGGGCATTTTTGTTTAATAGCATTTTATTATTTTGTTTTTACCTAAAGAGCCACTGAGAAAATGAATTTCAAAAGAATGGTATTTTTAAAGTGAGGCATTTCATGTTAATATCATTATTTACTATTTTCTAATCAAAGTAAATAATATGTCCAAAGCTTAACTTGAGTTACTTTTGCTTAATTACTATATACCAGGTACTCACATGAAAACAGCAAAACGTAGATATAAATGATACTTCTTTTTCTATTTGTTTTTATCTGTCGCTATCCTATGCTCTCTGTGAGTATCTGGTGGTCCCTGGCTGTCTTGCTCGCATAAAACAGTGCCAACTAAAAGTTAAGTGAAAGGTCTGTGTGCGGATGGGCTGTGATTCACTGAAGGTAAACTGGCTGCTTCTCTGAAAAACCACTAAGTTCAGAATGTTTGCGCGTCTTTTCATTTGTGACTTCTGCTTAGAGAGAACTCCTCCTGCCTGGAGGGACAAACAGAGTGGGATTCTGGGAAGCAAGCAGGGTAAGGCCTGCACCCTCAAACTCAGTAGTTAAACATACTCGTCGCCCCTTTTCCAGGACGGTGGTGCCACACTGGAATGCGCCTGATCTTGCTCAGTCCAAAGAATTAAACCTCCCGTCTTCTGCCAGGGTGGGGAGGGGAATCTAACTACTTTTTGAAGTGACTTCTGGCCAATCCTCATGTCTTCAGTTCCGCCTGTACTCCATTTCCAGTTCCCGAGCTTCCAGATTTTAACTTCAGATCAAGTTGCGTCTTGGTTTTTACCTACTACTGACTTGGCATTCAGCTTTCTTAGGCTGCTAAGCTAGTTAGCACTTAACATCTGCTTTCCAAGCAACAAAAATTTGTTGTTGTCTTCTCTTCTGTTTCTTATTCCTCAAAGGTTTATCTTTTACCACCCTAACTATCCCTGGAGTGGAACTTGAGAGGGATCAGAGCTAACTTCCTGCATTAAACTGTCATCTCAAAATGAAAGTTCCATTCTGCTCTTCCACAAATCAGAGGATGACAGTTCCTACCTGCTGAAAAGGACCCCAAGAGAGGACGTGGTGAGCTCTTCCTTTCAGACAGCAAAGCATGTTGTTTGATTAGCAGATGAAATGGCTCAAGCACCATGAAGCTAAGCGTCTGACCCAATGTCATACACGATCATACAGAGATACCGTGTTGTTACCTATGCTAAGTACCGTAAATAATTATCCCTCAAAAGTTCAATTTTTTCCTAATTTAGGACTATCTCAGCAACAGCTGGATTCTTTCTTGTAAGACCTTAAATTTCTATCTTCTTCCAATGGGCAGATGAATCCTTCATAGCAGAATACTGTGTTACACTAGCTATAAAATGTGGCTAAATGTTTTATCTATTGTGATTTGGCTTAAAAAATTTCAGACACAACCAGGTTTTTTTTTTAAGTAGTAGATATGCTTTAGATAGATTATTTTGAGTAATGTTTACAAAGATTTTAGAGAACTACCAATATACCATAGTTTAAATTTAATTTGTATAACTTTTTAAAATAAGTGGTAAAATAACTATTTTAAATTTTAAGAAATACTTGAAAATTAAAAAATAGCTTGGTTTGTTTTAGTGTCTTAACCTATTTGGTATAATGCTGTTAGCTACATTTTAGGGAAAAAACACAGGCTTTGACAAGAAGGCAATTTTAGGGGAAAAAAGGACTGAGATTTGGGATTTAACTTATTTTAAATCGATGCTACATTCTCCCTCCACCCCAGTGTAATATACACACAACCTTAAAATACCCAAGTTATTTTTGATGAGTAATTCATTTTAGCCTGTAAAAATGTTAAGAGCTTTGTAAGAAGCTTTAACAAATGCATCGCTCTAGAGGAAAATGAGGGATAACAAGAAAACCACTGCTAAACACTTACAGACTCTTTCCTGCCCACAGTTTTGCTGTGTGAGCGGGAACGTGAGATGGTGCTGAAGAAGGAATCCTTTTTAGCAGCAGACAAAGGTGGGGAGCCGGTGGTTTCTCTGCCTCCAGGCAAACTCTCAATGCTTGGAGATGAACTGATGATTTTAGAACTTTGTCCTGTAAGAAAAATTAAGTAGCAATAATGAAATACCACTCTTTCAGTAATCTATTGAACTTAGTAGCTACTGAACTTACTGTTCTTAGTAATTATGATACCTTTTTGTTCACCCTGTTGACAAAATGACACTATGGAGCATTAAAATGCATACATTTTCATGTATCGGAGTAGCTGCCAATTTTTTGAAGCAATGAAGTACATGATAGTTTTCTACGTGCAATTTATACTACAGTAGTCCCAAGTGTTGTACACATATAAAACATAAATAATTCAGTTTTTAGAAATCATAGGTTAAAAGACTGGACCCTCAGTAATAGAATCATCCTTAATAATAGGAATTGGAAACTATTATAGTGTATAGGATAGTAGTAATATAAAAAATTGAAATCCTTCATCAGTTTTTCGAAAGGGTCTCTTTCCTTTTCATTAACTGCAGGACAGATACATGGCTGCCTTAGCCTCTGGTAGAAGCATCTAGAAATAGGGACGAATGTGGTGGAGGAACGTGTTGCAGGTGTCTGAGGTGCTGGCTCACAGGGCCTCTTCCTGGACTGGTCTCTGTATGAGAGTGGATGCATCTGAGATCGCCAACAATGCTCCATAGAGCTCCCTCGGACCAGGGCAAAGGCTCCAGTAAGTCCTGCTCAGAAGGCAGCGTGGTGTAGAAGTCAGGCACACAGCATTACCTACAGCCAGACCCATGAGGTCTCACTAGTAAACAGGGCTACTCCCATAAGATTGTTATGGGAACTTAAGGACCTCGTAACATACCTGCTGCATTCATCCATTCAACCATTAGTACCTGAAGGTCCAGTAAGTGCTAGACAAGTTTGGGTGTGGGGAGACAGTGGAAACTAGTAACATAAACAGCCTATCCTTCGGGGAGGGTTCTTTCTAGGGAGGGGGAGACAGCCAAGTACAGGGTGGGGCAAAAGTAGATTTACGGTTCCTCGTGTGGAGCATAGTATGATAATAAATAATAATACAGGAAGAAACTCTGTGTTTTGCGTACTCACAACCGTCATCTGCTTTTGCCCCACCCTGTGCATTAGTAAAATATATATATGATTTTAGATGGTGGTAAGTGTGGTGGAGAAACAAAAGCAGAAAAGGAGAATGTGGTGGAGGAACGTGTTGCAGGTGTCTGAGGTGAACTGATGTCTGAGCAAAAACTGAAAGGTGAAACACCAGCTTTGCAGGTAACATGGAGAAGAAGCACAAAAGCCCCAAGCGAGACCTTCGTGTTTTCAAAGAACAGCAAAATGGCTGATGTGGCTACAGCTAAGAATGAGGAGGGCAAGGGGTAGGAGATGAGGTCTGAGAGCAAGCAGGGGATCAGATCAGGTAGCTGTTTCTAGGTGATTTTGGTTACTTTCACTGAGAAGGAAAGCCACTGGAACCCAATGGAGGATTTGAGCAGAGAAGTGACGGAACTGGACTTAGTTTGAATGGGATCACTCTGGTGAGAATAGAATTGGGAGTGGGGAAGCAAAAACGAAAGCAGAGAAATCCGTTTTTGCCACTGCAAAACTCTAAGTAAGCAGAATGATCAGAGCTCGGTGGTGAGAAGAGGTCAGATTCTGGACAAAACTTGAGTAGATTTACTGAGGAAAATATTAGGAGTACGAGAAAAAGAGAGGAATCAAGTTCAACTCCAACTGTTCTAAAGTTAGATGCTGGTGTCAGCTAAGCATTCTCTGTGAATGTACTAAAATCTACTGCATTAAAGGTGAATTTTAGGGTATATGAATTATATCTCAATAAAGTTGCTCTTTTTATAAAGTCAGTTTTCACATTTCCCACCAAAGAGCCTGCCCATTTCTACCCAACCACGGGCTTTCTAGTCGGAAACCCTGGCTCCCGAGTTTCTTGTTCAGTTTGCAGAGACTTTTGTGATGTCGGCACTGCAGTCTGACAATGTCCCCTTGTGCAGTTCTGTGTCCTCCCGTTCTCCTTCCACAGCTGTTATTCCCTAAAAAACCCTGTGCATTTCTGTCTCAACCTGTAATGGATGATACTGTGGCTGACCCTTGAAGGCCAGTAGCCCTGAGGTTAGGAAAGCAGAGAGGAGAACAGGTCCCACGGCTGAGGACAGTTTTGCTAGCAGTGAATTTTGTCTTTAACTGTGACTGTCTTAATTTTCCTTCTTGTTTGAAGGACAGTTTTATTGGATATAGAGTTACTGGTTGACAGTCTTTTTAAAAAAATGACTTTGGTAATATCATCCTACTGCCTTCTGGCCTCCAAGGTTCTGATGAAAATCAGCTGTTGATATTATTGAGGTTCCCTTGGATACCATGAGTTGTTTTTTACTTGCTGCTTTCAAGATTCTCTCTTTGCTGTTGACTTTTAAGTTTGCCTATGATGTGTCCAAGTGTGGATGTCTTTGAGTTTATCCTGCTTGGAGTTAATTGAGCTTCTTAGATATATAATGTTTTTCATAAAACTGTGGGATATTTTAGCTACCATTTATACAAACATTCTTTTTGCCCTCTTCTCTCTTCTTTTTTTTAAAAAAAATTTTACTTATTTATTTTTAGAGAAAAGGGAAGGGAGGGAGAAAGAGAGGAAGAGAAACATCGAAATGTGAAAGAAACTTAAAAAATCTGTTGCCTTTTGTATGCACACTGACCAGGAATCGAACTGGTGACCTTTTGCTTTGTGTAATGATACTCAACTGAGCCACACTGGTCAGGGCTCTGTTCTCCTTCTTGACTGCCATCATCTGTATATTGGTATGACTCGTGTATTCTGCAAGTCTTTAAGGCTCTGTTAATTTTTCTTCATTCTTTTATCTTTCTCTATTTTGGATTGGAGAATCTCAATTGACATATCTTCAAGTTCTGATTCTTTCTTCTGTCAGCTCAAATCTGTATTTGATCCTCTGTAGTGAATTTTTAAATTTTAGTTATTGTACTTTTCAACTCCGGAGTATCTATTTGGTTCTTTAAAAAATTACTATCTCTTCATAAATATTGTCTATTTGGTGAGACATTGGTCTCATATATTCTGTTGGTTCTTTAGACACAGTTTCCTTTAGTTTTCTAAAGATATTTATAATAGTTGATTTAAAGTCTTTGGTAGGTCCAGTGTCTTAGCTTCCTTAGGGGCAGTTTGTGTTGACTGCTTTTTCCATGTACATGAGCCATACTTTCTACTTTTCCTGTTTCTTTGTATGTCTCAGAATTTTCATTGAAAGCTGGATAATTTAATAAAATAATGTGGCAGCATTGGAAATGAGATCCCATCCTATCTCTTGGATTTGTTTTTCTTGTTTATTTTTTAGTGACTTCCTTAAAACAAATATTTCTAAGTTATAGTCTTTGGCCACTGAAGTCTCTGTTGGTTAGTGGTCAGTAAAGAGACAGAGACTTCCTTTCCTTAAATGCCTTGCACCAACGAGTCTCAAAGCCATTGGTGGGAGTTCTGTGTGCTTTGACACATGCCTTCAATGCTCCAGCAGAGATTCACAATTCTGCTTTAACCCTCATTCCTGCACACGCAGAGCCTCGGGGTTCATCCGGAGTTGTGAGATGATGCCATTCTCAAGTCTCTCCTGCCATGTGTACAATCTTGCATGTGCGTCCTTCTAGAACCCCAGAAATATACTGGACCTTTTCAAAGACCCCCTGTGTGTCTTTGATTTGGCTAGCCTCTGATTTTTCTGTTAATTTTTTGGTTAGCCTCTTGCTTGCTCCATTTCTGCCTTGGGCAGCTGTGATGTTAAGTAATTTCCATGATTATTGTTGATGGATGCCCTATGGATAGGGTTTTTCTTAGTGAATTCTGAATAAGGTCAAATAAAGACAAGCCCTCTGAATGAGGCTTTTCCGGGGAGCTTCTGGACAAGTCTAATAGTTACAATTTACTGGGGAACGGGACTTTAAGGGTGCTCCAAGTCCACTTTTCTCCTCCAGTGGTCGCAAGGCTGATGGTTAATAAAGACTATGGCAGACCTGGGGAGGGGTAGGGAGGGATAAGGCAAATTAAAAAGCTACAAATCATGCTGTTCTAATGGAGATCCAGCCATTTTTTCTTGGATACTCAAATTGTTGCAATTCTTTGATTCATTTCCTGAGTTCTGAAAAAGCTGACTTTGATATGTTTGCCACTGATCTTGTTGCTTCTATGGAGAAACATTTTCAGAGATCCTCATTCTGCCTTCCAAAAGTGCTTCCCTCTGTGACTTGCTTATTGGACTGAACTTGGGTCTTGAAAATTTGTCTTTCTCTTATACAAAAGTCTGTCTTATTCTTTTTAATGGCTGTGAAGGAAAAAAAATTGTAGCTTTCCTAAACAGACATTTAGAATTTTTCCAATTTTTTGTTTTTACAAACTAAATGAAAATTAAAAATCTAAAGAGGTCCATCCTTAGGTACAAACAGTTGGTTATTTTTATTAGGTAGAGTTATATAAATGGACCTAAGTCTAACTGTATGTGCATTTTAAATTTACATAAATTATTCCAAATTATTTTCCCCTCGGATTTTAACAGATATATGTGTGTATGTATATTCATGTATATATGTGCAAATGTAACATGATATATTTTTGTCCATTCATCTCATTTTTTATTTGATTAATCTAATGAAGGGAGAACTTCATTATGTTCGCTTGATGTTTCCTGATAACTAATGAGGCTGGAGGTTGAAACGTATTCAGCCTCATTAGTTATGTAGGCCATGCAAGGGTCCTGTCTGAACTGTCTCTGCTCACTTTATTTTAAGAAGCTGATTCAGGGGAGCTTCTCCTAAATTCTGGAATTCAGCCCTTTGTGTGTGTGTGTGTGTGTGTGTGTGTGTGTGTGTATCCATACTTTCCTTTATGGCTTTTGTTTTTATGGCTCTGCTTAGGAATGCATTTCTTACCCCAAGATGATGTAGTGGGAAGAAATCTAAGTATTTAGCACAAACTTAGGTTTTCTTTTTCCTTTTATGAATATTTTCTTGTTGCTACTTGGACCTCTACTCTAAGTAGCTTTTATTGCCTTTGGGTCATGGAAGATTGTATTGTAATTATAAGAAAAGGAACGGTCGCTTAGCTTTGAGTTTCAGATTGCTTCTAAAAGTCTATAGAAAAAAAATATCAATCTAAGAAGCCAAAGCATTTTGATTAAATGAAATGAATTTTTTTTAGCCTTTTCTACATTTATACAACTGAATTTATCCCTTCAAAATTTGAATCACCCACCTATAAAATTCTCTGGCGCTGGTGACTTTTTAAAAGTTTTATGATGATGGCTTTTTGGATTTTTTCTATGTTCATTCCATTATTAAGATTTCCTACTTTTCCTTGGGTCAGTTTTGATAATTCATATCTTCCCCTTAAAAGTCACCTATGAGGCAGGCAGAATAATGCCTATGCCTTCCCTTATTCTCCAGAGCCTGTGGGTATGCTACCTTACGTAGCAAAAGGACTTTGCAGGTACGATTAAGGTTAAGAACCTTGAGAAGGGAAGACTACCCTAGGTTATCATGGTGGGCTAATGTGAACAAAGGTCCTTCAAGTGGAGTAGCGAGGCAGAAACAGGAGTTAGAGGTGTGACTAAAGGAAAAGGAGAGGGCTGAAACATGAGAGGGACTTGCCCTGGTATTGCTGGGCTTGAAGGTGAAGAAAGGGGCCACGGGCCAAGGTGTCATCCTCTAGCTGAGAATGGCCCTCAGTGGGCAGCCAGCAAAGAAGTGGTGACACGGATCCTCTAGTCACAAGGAAGTGAATTCTGCTGAGAGCGCGGATGATTTTCTCCCAGAGCCTCCTGACGCCCTGCTGTTGGCTTGGCGAGATCTGTATCGGACTGCTCTTTACCACTCCTTTGGTTATTATGTTCAACTTACGATCTCTAGACTCTCAATATTTGACATCACAGTTCAAATTCCCAGTTAATTTAAAATGCTATGTAGAATCATTTATATTTTATTATACTCCTGGAAAAATTTAGAATTTTGTGGACTGTTACAACTTTTCACATTTCTTCCAAAATGAAAAAAATAGTTGTGAGCAGTTATGTATATCAAATCTTATAAAATTTTAGTTGCCTTGAATACTTCTGAAATGAGGTAGTTAGTGCCTATTATAGCTATCTGTTTGATATGTATAGTATATATGTAAAGTTCTATTGAACTTGTTGGGAGAAGTGTCCATTTAAAGGGACTTATAACATTATCAAAGCAAAAAATCTTAAGAAGCTATGTCAATTTTTATAAAGCAACTGTTTCCATGATGAAATTGTAAGAGCAGAAAACCTTCTCTGATTCTAGACTTTATCTGTACTATAGCTGTGCACTAGCTGTGTCATTTTTACTCCAACCTTCCCAAATACGTATCTCCTAGTTTGTCTATCCAAAGAAGAGATTAGAAAATTAAAATACACTATAGCAAAATACACTATGATATTTGCAAAACATTAGTCCAAAGACATACATGGACTTTTACACTATTACCTCATTCAATCTAAATGACATTGTGAGGTAGTTATGTACAGGGAACTGTTCCGCATGGTGTGGGAATGTAGCCCAGCTCCCACCTGGAAAAGCCAGTGGGAAGCGAGGACCGGCACACAGGAGCCAGGCCCACAGAGAGGTTCTCCCGTGGGGAATCAGGCTGCATTGTACTTAGGCTGCTATGAGACTTGCTTTTGCTAAAGCTCCCTCACCCTGAATTGAGGCAGCAAGTGCTTACTCTAACTTCCTAAAGTCTGAGCTAAACCTCTCCAGTATGGAGTGTAATCAGTTCAACCACTTTTCCCTTTACAATTGCAAACATCCTTCTTCTTTGATATAATTAGCAACATCCTCTCCTGTGTTTTCTGTAAAAGGTAACCACCTAAAGTGAACCTGTGCATAGTAAATGAGGACCATCCTCAATCTAATGTTCCCAGAAAAACAATAAAATCCTGTCCAGGCAGGTGTTGGCGCCCTCTCTCTCACTTAGAGAGTGGCTGTGCCATCCCTTTTCTCCACAGGACTTCTGTAGTCTGTGTGAATTTGTTCATTACGGTCACAACACACGGATCCTGCCGGCCAGGATCCGCATCAGTCATGTATAAGAAAACTGATACTTAGGGAGTTTAATAAATAAGCCCAAGGATGGAGGTATAGCCGTATCTATCTATATCTATATCTATATCTATATCTATATCTATGTCTATGTCTATGTCTATATCTATATCAGATTTGTTCACACATATACATATATATGTATATATATATAAGAAACTTCATAAGATTTGTTTAAACTTAAAGACTGTGTCAACATGTATTATTTCATTTCTATATCACAGAGAGTGACTCCAAGGAGGAATTAATTCAAAACAGCAAAGAAGAAACAAACAAAAACCCAAACCAACCATATTTGGGGAAGAGGCCCATCTATCCAATCTTTGGGACATATATGCATTTTGAGATGGCTTTTTCTACACACAAAGCTGACGGTCAGGCCTCTTGTATTCAATCACAGGGGCTTGTCTCGCAAGGCCAGATTTCACAGAGGGCAGGGACCGTGGTCGAAACCAGCCTCACTGGTTGGGAACAGTGAGCAGAGTGGGCGGATGCAGTAGGGCTATGGTAAAGTTCTCGGCCTATATCTCACGTAAAAACCCTGTACAAAATATATTTCCCCTCAATTACTAACATTTTTGTGCCCTTTGGGAACAAAAACAGTTTAGAGCTTATGAAAGTGGAGTCTCCGGCAGGTTCCCAAAGAGGAGGATGGACTATTTCCTCTGGAGATCTGCTGGAAAAGCCCAGGCACCGGAGGAAGTCGTGCCTGAGGCAGCAGAAAGGCCTCCCAGGCCTCCCTGCCCTTTGCATCAATGGATGAGAAAGCCTGTATCACCCAGGCCTCACCAGGACACTTCTAAACTGAGGGGTCAATATGCTCACCAAGCTTACAGCCCATAGACCGCACAGTGGCTCTGAAGCTCCACGAATCTTTTCAAGTTTTTAACTGATAGGAACAACATTAACCGTTTCTTTTGCTGCACTAAAACTAAAGCTTATTCTTGGAGGCACATTCTTAAATCTATTGCTATCTGGTGCCCTGCCCAGACTCCCCTAGTTTGGCCTGGAGATGGCTTGCTCTTAGGAGTTCCTTTCAGAAACCTCCCTAGGCTGACGAGGGCCACTTTGCCTAAGGACGCGCCCCTCCCCTGGGGATCAGCTCCAGTCCAGTTTGGGCTGACAGCACCAACACGGCCCCCTTGCCTCCTGGCAGACGCCTCTGCAGGGCCATCCATCCCTCAGCTCACTGCCCTCTTTCACTCCCCAGTGCTGAGCTTGAGGACACTCCTCGCAAAGCTTCTTACCCATTAACCTTTGTCTCGCATTTATTTATCAGAAATCCTGACCCAAGGCAATAAATTAAAAGTTATTTTATGGTTTAAATAAATACACTAAATACAGACCGATTCTTAAGCTGTATCAGGCATGCACACAGTCTTTCTTTCATAACCAAAAACAGGGCACAGCTTATGAAGTGCCGGTAGGAACTCTGTCCAGCACTGAGGATGGGGGCGGGGGGGAGGCGCGCGACACGACAGATGCTCTTCAAAAGCTCCCAAAACAACAGTTCAAGGGAAATACAGACTTGTACATACACTGGACTATGGTCCCAGGTGATGAAGCAAACAGCAGTCTAAACAACACTGCTCTGGAAGCACTACGGAGGGAGGATCTAATTCTGTCACAGGAGATTAGAGGTGTAAGGTAAATCTTAAAACTTGAAGAGTGGGGCGGGGGTGGCGGCGCAGGGAGGGTCATTTTTGGTGCAGAACATGGTATTTACGAAGCCGGCTAGACTACTGGGAACATCTAGCTCAAGCACAGTCTGATTAAATTGTTCAGGGCTTCCTGCCATCCGTATGTAATTGAAAACGAGACCAAAACCAGTGGAAAATAGGATGAAGTGCAAAAGCAAAATGTTTAGGACGCTAGGAAGTCTGGGGTCCTTGGTGGGGAGGCACAGCTCCGAAGAGCGGGAAGGGAAAAGCCTGGGAAGCCCAGTGCGGTGGCCACAGAAAGGGGATCGCCTTGACTTCACACGGTGACCCAGGAGAAAAGGAG
>PVKM010037015.1:0-14613 GCA_004027735.1 Carollia perspicillata | reverse complement strand
CAGCGTCGCAGCAGCAGCAGGAGTGGACTAGCCGTGGGGGACAGGAGGGGACCCCAGAGCTGCCTTTCTTGGAGAGCTCTGCAGCAGGGGAAAGTCCCTGCTCCCCGTTTGAGACGGGGCAGAGAGGTAGGGCAGGGGGAGGGAGCGCTTGGGAGGGGCGGCCAAGCCAACACCCATGTCTCATTGTGATGGGACAGGCTGGGGAGCCCTGCGCTGGGGGTGGGGGGGTGGGGGATGTTTGGGATCCTTTTTTGGGGGGAGGGGGCATCCTTGTTAGGAATGGGAAGAGAGGCAAAGGGGCAGGGGCAGGAGTGATGCAAGAAAGGAGGGGCCCTTTGTAAAGTCAGGAGGTGCTGGTGCTCAGGGTGACATTTGTGGCACCCTGGGGAGTGGACAGCTTTTTGGCCCATGCTCCTCGTTAGCATGACCAGACCTGAGAAAGATCAGGTACAGTGAAGACAGGCAGGCACCTGTATGCCTCTTCCTCCCACCTCTCATCCGGGCCTAACACCCGGGCCTCAGGCCTATTGGCTCCACGCTGGCCTAGGCTTGAGCGAGATGACTGGGCCGCCCTCCTGGCTGGCTGGGGACTTTTTGGCTCACGGACATTTCCTCTCTACTTAGGAGCAGGGAGCCTGTACCATCATTCCAAAAACTCCATAAAGTCCGTGCCTCCTATTTTCCACCTTCCTAGACCCCGTCGGTACTCAGCGCCTCCCTTCTCCTGCAGGCCTGCTGTCCGCTGCGTCCCTCCCTGAGGCTCGCGCCTGTCTGTCTTCTGCACTCCAGTTCTGTTTCGCAGGGTTTTGGCTCTTCTGGTTTTTCTCCATTTAGATCTCCATCAGGACATCGCTCTCTCCCATTTAATCTCAAGAGAGAATTTATCTCTCTCCCAGAGATTAATCGCAGTAATCTCTGTCCTTTGAGTTGGGCCTCTGCATCTCTCTATTTCTCAGTCTGTTTCTGCTCCTTGGTCTTTGGGTGCATCGCCATCCCAAGTCCCCAGTGCTCCAACTTGCCCCAGCTGCATCCAAGGGCATGGTGGTGGCTGACACTCATGGGGGGACAGTCAGACAAGATGGGGCTGTGAGATACCCGGAGATGTCCAAGTGAGAAGGACCAGTGGCACAGAGACTCCCTCTCCCCCCTGCCGGCTGGGATGGAGCTGTGTGGGGGTATCATGCAGAGGTGCCCCAGTGTCGCCCCCACCCAGTCCTGGGGACTCCCGCCCTCCTGCCAGACACTGAAGCACACCCAGTCATTGGTTCCTAGGGCGGATTTGCTGATTGGAGACTATCTGTGGGAAGACAGGTCTGCTAATCTTTGCTACTAGTGGGAAGAAGCTCGAAGGGTAACTAATGTTCCAAGGGGTCCTTCTTCCCGTGGAAGTTGTTGGCTCCTCTCCTGGCCCCTCCTGGCCCACTCCAGCTCATACACTTGCCCCGGAGTCCCCCTCCCAAGTGTGGACATGGACCTCTTCCCTTTGCTTTCCTCCTCTCTGTCCACCCTCTGGGAAAGCCGAGTGTCCTCCACTACCCTAACTTGGAGACCAGGGCTCTCTCCTTGGTGCTGGGCCCTCAGAACTGGGAGCCTCTTCAAAATTGGTTTTGTTTTTAAAGTCAGCTCCCCAGTCTTGCAGATAAGGAGACCATGGCCCAGTGACTTGCCTAAGACTACGTGGCTAGTCAGTGACAGAGGTGGCAGCAGAACCCGGTCTTTAGACTCTCAGCCCATGGGTCTTTCCAGGTCCCAAGATGGCTTTGATTCTGTGTCTTGTGGGAAGACCCCAGGTTGAGGCTAGGGCTGCTTCAGGGTTTAGTTCGCAGGGGCACAGGGCTTCCCTTTTTCTCCTTCGCCCAGTGCTCTGAGAGGCTCTCTGGCTTCTCTTACCTGAACACAGGAGCGGGCAGATTCACCCACCCTTGCTCTGCCACAAGGCACAGGGACCCCAGATATCTGCCCACCAGCTGTTGGCTCATGGCTCCACGCCAGGAAGTGGGTGAAGCTGAAAGCTTCGGCTTCCACCTCCATTGTCTGATCCCCCTCATCAAACAGATGACCGAACCTCGGGACACACACACTCACGGAACCCTGGCTGGATTCTGCTTGGTCCTCATGTCCCTGGTCTGGGCAGAGAGCACGGTGGCTTTGAGGCCTAGATGCTGGGGTTCTGACCCCCTCTGCCTACCGACCTCACCTGACTGTCACCGTCCTGCTGCTCCAGGGCACAGCAGCTCTTCTGGCCTCCTTTCCTCCCCACTCCCAGGCAGGTTGAAGGCACAGAGGGCACCACCAGACCGGGAGCCGGGGGAGTGCATTCAGGATGCCTGTTAATCACTAGCCTCCGTCTACTGCAGCTGTGTGGTCTGGCGTGAAGCTCTTGGCCTCTCTGGGTCTCAGTCTGTCTCTAAAATGAGGGGGCAGCACACCTCAGGTACTCCTGAAGATCCTTTCCTGTACTCTTGACAGAGAAGTCCCTTTACTACCCTAAGAGAACTGCCCGGCCAACCAGACTCCTCAGCTACTCCACCCATCTCCCAGCAGACCTTGGCCTTGACGGGTACACACCCTGCCTGGGGGGAGCACTCAGCTTTGCTCACTTTGTTCCCAAGACACCCCTCCTTTCCTGAGGGCCTGGGGATGACTACGGGATCCAGGCTTCCCCCGCTCCCAGGTAAGCCCCATTCACTTACTTCTCATGGCTGAACTGTGGGTTTTGCCACCTTGGCTCACTGTCCTTCTCAGCAGGGGGTGGTCCAGAGCTGGGGCGCAGCTGGCAGCAGGGGTGGGGGTGAGGCCTCTCAGCAGAGCCTCTGCTCCTTGCTCTGCACCAGCTCTCCCCCAATGCTTCTGGGCAGGGGGGTTTAAGCTAGCACCACACAGGTGGCCGAGTGACAACCCCCCCCACCCTGCCACCCCCCCACCCCTCCCTGGGGTGCAGCGGGTAGGATGACAGGCGCCCCACGTGGCCAATCTGGGCCTGGAGCAGGGTGTGAGGGGCGGGGCAGCCAATCACAGGGGGCGTTGGAAAATTCCAAAACCACATGCGACAGCCACACGCGGTAAAAGCTGTTTCCACCTGACAGGGTAGCTCTGGCTGGGGAGCCAGAATGGAGCTCACATGAGCCTGGGGCCAGTTTTCTACTCCCCCTCCCTTTGAGGACCCCCAAGTCTGACTCTCTTTGCCAGGTGACTCCAGGGACAGGGATGTTTCTAGAGGTAAGTCACAGGATGTCTGCCCGGGGTAGTGGCAAGTTCCACCTGAGACCCTGTGGACTGCCAGCAGCTGTGCCCACTGAGGCGCAGTCTGGAGGCTGCCCCACCACCCACCATGCTCATGGCCTCCCTGCGGACACGGTGTGTGCCCTGGCTGGGCTAAGGAATAAATTGTAATAGTAGCGGAAATAATCAGACAAATGCCCACGATCTGCAGGAGGGCTTAGTCCATCAGAAATTTCCTTAGGAGCAAAACTGTTGACATTAGAATGATAATGATGATGATGACGATGATGATGAGGATATTTACTATGTGTCAGAAATGGTTTTTAACGTTTTATGTGGATTATCTAATCCTCATCAGATACTTTACGAGGCAGGTACCATTATCCCCATTTCGAAGATGAAGAAAGTGAGACACAGAGAGGTTAAGTAACTTGCCCAAGGTCACACAGCCAGTAAGTGGTAAAGTCAGGATTCAAACTCAGGCAGATTGATCTCAGATCCCACTTGAGAAATGCTGTGGTTTCTCTGGTTCAAGTCTGCTCTTGGCGTCTCAGTTTGGGAGGCCTTCTCGTGGCCCGCGGATCTTTCTGAGGGCCCAACCAATTTTAGGGGCCCTCTCAGGTTCATATCTGCTCTATGGGGTACTTCAGCCTGTGGGGGGGTTCCCTTTTCAGGGCCCCTTAGTAATCAGGCCCTCTCTTGGTGTGGTGGTCCCTCCTGAGTTTCTCCCTTCTTGGGGTTGTCTCAATTTGGAGCCCCTTTTTCAGGGCCTCTGCCTGGGTGAGATGTTAACTTTTCCTGGCTTCTCTGGGTCCAGTCTCCTAAGAGGTCTCTGATCTTGCCGGAACTCCAGGAGCTCCTCAGCCTGGTCCAGGCCTTTCCCTGCTGGTGGCCTTCCTCAGCTTTCAGGACCTGGGCGTTGGATTGGGTGAAAGGCTGCCAGCCTCGGTTTTCGGGAGGACAGTCACGGGGTGAGGGTTGCTCAGGGCCAGTGGGTTGGGCAGGGCATAAGAGTGTGTGGCCCTGGCCGAGGTTTCTGTGGTGAGGGGTTCAGGGTAGGAATGGAGTTTAGCCTCTTCTAACTCTAGCTGTTCCAAAACTCCCCCTTCACCCCCCACCCACATGAGGTCCCTAGCTCTCCTCCCCCAGCTCACACGTCAGTCCTTGACCCGTTTTCCTCCCAGGGCCCTGCTCAGCATTTCCGTGGGGCCCTGTGGCTAGGGGAGGCGAGGCACTGATCAGGATTGTGCTGAGCAAAGCAAGCCCCCACCCAGGAGGATGTAGCCTCCTGGATGGCCCCCAGCCCCCGTCTGTCCAGCTCAGGCAGAGAGCGATGCTGCTGCCCTCCTTGGTTCCTCCACCTGAAACAGGGAGGTTCTAGGTGATTCTGGCAGCAGAAGGGGGGCGGGAGCGAGCCCTCAGGAGAAACTGGTGGGCCATTCAAGGGAAGGCCAGAGAGGTAGTGTCTCCTGCCCCAGAGTTGTCCTCATCAAGTCAGGGACCCCTGCTCATGGAGGGTTCCCCCTGAGTGTCCTCCTGCTGTTAGGGTGAGCGTGGCTCTGACGGGACATGAGCTCTGGGGCTGAGGTGCAGTGGGTGCACTTTCTGAAGGAGAAGCCTCTCCCACGCACCGGGAGGGCAGGTCTGATGTGTTGAGAGGTTCCTAGAGAGGGTACTGCTTGCTCCCTAGTACCACTGGGAAGTCCTTCCTGAACTCTAGCCCCTCCTTACATGCTGTGGCCTCAGTCTTCCAGGGCCCTGGGGCCCAAGGTGTCCCTTTCGGTTGTGTTTTCTATAGAGATGAAGGCTTTCCTGCTCTCCAGCCCTGCACAGCCTGGCTCCAGGTTCGTTCACACCTCAGTATGTGTTAACCACAGAGAGGAACACCAAACCGGGCTCCGCGGCCACAGAGCCCGGTGCAGCCTCTCTGCCTCCCTGCCCTAGCCCCTTCCATCGCCCGTGTCTCTGTCCAGCACCTCTCCGTCCTTTTCCCCCAGCTCCCTTTTAACTGGTCTCCTAGTTTCTTTGCAATGTTCCCTCTCTTCAGGCTTCTTCCTTATCTCCTATCATCGCTCTGATCTTGAGGTTTCTCCATCCCTCCCTCTCCTTTCCTCATCTCCCCACCTTCCTCGCTTTTCTGGGCTCCACCTCTCTTTAGGCTGGGCCACCTCTGCATGGCTGCTCCACCTCTGCATCACCTACATACCTTTACGAGAACCTCCCACAGCCCTCGCTGGATTCTGTGCCATCTCTCCACACCCCAGCACCAGTCCTTGCCCCAGTCCTCTACTCACAGGTGTGGGTCTTCTTCGCGGCCAGCAGAAGACCACTGTGAAGAGAAGAGAGGGGTCAGGGCCAGCGGTTTAAGACCTCGGGAACCGAGAGACACTCCCCCCACTCACAGGCCCCCATCCCCACCCCATTCCTTCCCAGTGGAACCCGGTATCCCAGAAGGTGGGACCATCCTCCACGGCACCTCCTCTTCCCAGTCCTGGGGCGTAGCAGGCTCCTCACCAACTCCGGCACTGCCCAGGCTGCCCTTTCTGCCTGGAATGCCCTTCTCTCACACCCCCACAGCCTAGCCAACTTCTCCTCAGCCCTCGGGTCTCTCATTCCGCCTCCTCCTTGGAGAAGCTGCACGTGCCCCTCTCCCTGCCCTGGTGTTTACACACTCAGCACTTGCAGTTGATTTCCTGGCACTCACTGCATCACCTAACTGATAGACTTGTGTCATTACCTGTGAACCGGGGCTTTTCTGCTAGATGGTAAGCCCGATGGGGAGGCAGAGACTGTGTCTGCCTTGTTCACCCTGTTCTTCCCAGAGCCTTCCATTGGCGTGGGCCATGAGAGGTACTCAATCAATATTCTTCAGCCAGAGTTAAATCTCCGTGGGCATTCAGTCTCTTGGGTGTTTATTTGTGCCTGGAAGCACCTGGGAATCCCAGAGGTGTGGGGGTTGAGAGTAGGTGGGTGAGGATGTTTGGAGGAAGAGGACTGGGGAGCTGCAAGCGCAGAGCTCGCACTGCCTTCCACAGGCCCTGGCTCCTCCACACACCAGGCTGTACAGGAAGGACTCCCTTCCCACCTGCTCCGTGGCATCTGTCTGGGTGGAGAGCAGGTGGGCAGCAGGGAGCACAGGTAAGTTGATGTGGGGTGAGTAGGGAGGTGCAGACCTCCAGAGGGGCAGCTGCTAAGGAGAAAGCCTTAGCTAGAGCATCACTGAGGGTTGTTCGTTCATGTGGTTAACATTTATGAAATGTCTGCCAAGGGAGCCCCTGAAGGCCCTCCCCGACTCCAGACCTGGTCCATTTGCTACATCCGTACAGCAGCTCCTCACAGGGTACAGGGCCAGTCTTTTGTCCCAGAAAACCCTGCAGCTCTGCCTTATGCCCCCCATAGTTCCTCTAGCCTCTGAATGCACTTTTCTGTTGTTTTTTTCCTTCTGTGGCCCCATCCTGGACACCTCCCACCCCCAGCCCCTACACTGTCCCTCTGGCAGGCTTCCTCCGCTGGGCTGAGTGGACTTGAAGGCCTGGCCCCTGCTGGGTTGGGGGTGGGAGTGGTTCCATCCGGCCCCTCCCATCTGCCCCGCTGATCCCGCCTAGCCCCACCCAGCTTCCACTCTGACGTGGCGCCTTGGCATTGCTCTCTGGCCTCCAGCCTTGCACTTCAGAGCAGTCCTGGGGTGGGGGATGTCCCCTTGCATGCCTGGCAGTGGCGTTCTTCCTCCACCAGGGGGCCCCAGAGCTTGGCAGCCTGGCACTCACGGTTTCCCCTCAGTGCTCGCAGCTGACCGAGCATGTGGCCGTGGAATGTGCTCTAAGAGGGTCTCTGAGTTAGACCACTGGTGGGGCCAGAGCCTGCCTGACTCTCTGTCCCCTACCTCCCTGGGCTTGGTACCCCGCATTCTCTGCAGAAGTGAAACCGCATGCCCCGGGGCCAGCAGGCATGGGCACCTTTCTTCCTCCCCCCAGCTTTGTCTGTCATCCTCGTAGGCAGGACAGGTTTCTCCACTGGTGAATGAACAGAATTGTAGCGGCTACCTTTCCAGCCGCTGCTCCCCAGTCCCAGACAACTGAGCCTGTACAGCAGTGCCCCCTGCTCCCAGGGGCTGCTGACATTTGGGGGGGGGGGTTGCCCACATTCCAATCCTTCTCTTGACCTAGCTTCCCTGCCTGTGCCCGTCTCCTCCAGCCACCCCACTCATCTCCTCCTTTCTCACTTCTCCCTTTCTCTTCCCTTCATGTGTTTCCCGTTTCTCCCTGTTTCCTATTTCTCTTCCTCTGTCACACCTCCAGCCCCTCCTCTCGCCTCTATCCAGACGGCCTGTCTCACCTGCCTGTGTTCCCCTGACAGTCCATCGCTCTCCTCTCTTTTCGTGTTCCTCCTCCCTTCTTCACTTCTTGACCAGTGCCATCGCTCCCTCTCCTCTGAACCTCCTGGCAGACCCTTCCACCTGCCGGCAGGGTGTAGGGCCTCTTACCCCTTGTGGCTCGGTGGTGACTCTGTGGGGCCCTGTCCATGGGGCAACTCCCTGGGTGCCGTCCTTGCTGCCCTGGCTGCCCAGGAGGGCAGGGAGCAGGGCCCAGGGGAGGGAGGAGGGTGGAGGCAGGGAGCACCTGGCCTGTCAGCAGGCAGGGGAAAGGAGTGGCTGGCAGAGCGTCCTGGCACCAGGAGGGGACAAGGGGAGGGACCGAAGGAATACACTTTGGAGCTCTGAGGAGCAACAGGACAGGTGAAGGGAAGGGAAAGGGACTAGCATTCACCTACTGTGTGCTTGGCCCTTTGCCATGTGTTTTATGTAAATTCATGATTTTCTTCAATCCTCACAACACCCACCAGGAGACAAACATAATTACTCCAGATTTACCCATAAGCTAAGTGGTGCTCAAAGGTATTAATGATGTAACACACTTGCAAAAGGACAGTAAGTGGTGGAGCTGTGATTTGAACCTGGGTCTTTGTGACTTCAAAATCACAAAGTGCTTTCTCCCCGACAGATGACAGGAGGTAGGGAGAGGGGAGGGAGAGGGGAGTTTATCTGGAGAGATTGTGCCTCTTCTCCAGGATGTGATCAGACAACCCCGTGGTCCCTTGGTTCCTTGAGGCCTCTGCTTGCCCAGCCCTGTTCCCTCACCGCCCTTCCCTAGAATTCCCAGACTCCTTGATGACTCCACATCCTCCCGGGCTGTCGGGGCCTGGGGGAGAGTCTGGAGGCAGAGGAACAAGGGGAGTGGAGTGGAGAGGAGAGGCGCTATGCTTCACTAGTTTGGGGGAAGAAGGTCCCCCAGGCTGGGTGGGCCCACACTGGCACCTGCACCAAAGAAGTGCTCCGTGGGGGAGGGGAGGGGAGGGCTGCAGGACTGGGAGGCTTCAGCAGGTCCGGGATGCCACTCCTCTCTTGCACAGCCTTGGCCCAGAGTTTGATTAGCTGGGCCTGGCTCTCCTCGTTACCCAACAGGCCAGCTGGCTAGGGGCCAGCCTGCAGTGGGGAGGCTCCCTGGCACCTCCTCCTGCTTTCCCTCGCAGCTGGTAAACAGCAGAGCAGAAGCCGGCCACGCCACAGCCTCGTGACCTTCCCACTCCCCCCAACCTGGTGCACGTGGCACCTGGCGTGGAGAGGGCAGGCAGCTGTCCCTTCCCTCCGGGCCCTCCCATCTTGCCATAGTCTGCTCCCGCCTGGGCCTGGAGCGTCACACTCTGCTGCCATCAGCACCTCTGTTCCCGGGTAGCTCCCAGAGTCTCCCAATGGCTGCAGTTTGAGAGACAAAGGTTAGAAGTAGAGGAGGAATTTCCAACTCCCCAAATGGTCGACAAAGGAGATGGGGAGTGAGGAAGAGTGGAGTGGAGACTTTGGGGGACCATCTTGTGTGGAGAGTAGGGTGTGTGTGTGTATGTTTGGGCCTCTGACCATCCCTGTGTCCTTTTGGTAGATTCGTGGCCCACGCATCTCGGTGCACTTTCCTGCACAAAACAGGATGTTGGTCTGTTTTGGGCTCTGTCCTTAGGCAGGCTTGAAATAAGAAGCAAAGCTCTCCAAAATACCACCCCTCCTCTGGCAGAGGAGTAGAGCTAGCAGAAGGCAGAGGGACAGGGTGCTGGGTCTCTGGGGCCTGGGTTTGCTTCCACTCAGCATTCTCTGTCTCTCCCTGAGCCTTTCACCGTCTGTGGATCTTCGGTTTTCTGTCCTTTCCAACTCTTCTTCCTCTGTCTCTTCTCTTTAAGCCCCCCTTCCTCTGTGACTCTGGGTCCCAGGCCCTTCCTGACCTCCTAATCATGGACACAGAGTGAGACCACGCAGAGTGCCTGGGAATGGGCACTTGGCCGTGGCACCATGCCAGGCAGCCCTGCCAGCCCCAGATACCACAGGTATGGCCGCCTCTCCCAGCTGGGCCACTTTGTACACTGTGTGGGATGGGGAGGAAGTGAGGGGTGGGGCAAGGGGCTGGAAGACAGGGTCCTGGCCTCTAGGCCTAGGTGAGTCACATACTTCTCAGATATTTTCCTGTCTCTACCCTTTTTCTTCCCTAAGGAGCAAGGATGATTGCGGTTCTTTCTCCCCAGGGCAACAAGTCACCTTGGTCATCCTTTTGGGAAGTTCCCCTCATGCCTAACCTTCCTTTCTGCTCCAATCACAGCCCCTTTTCTGGATGAATCAGTCCTTTCAAAGCAGGGTGTTTCCTTTTCAAATACATTTGTATATCCTTATGCAAGGAGGAGGCTGATAGGGATCAAGAGAATCATTTTACCCCCCACAGTGCCCAAGTTACTTTATCAGGCTGGGGCATCTCAAAGCAGGGGGCAAGCAGCCTGGAGGGGGTGGAGGGTGGTGGTGGTGGCTTGGAACTGGGGAGCAGTCATCAACTTCTCTTTCCCTTCCTCCCCACCCCCGAAACCACAGAAACCACTTAAAGCTCAGTACAAGCCTGTCCTTCTAGGGAGGGCCTGGGGTTGTGAAGGGGAAGCGTATGTGGGTCTCGGACAGCCTGCATGCCTTACCACCCTGGTGCCACCCTTTGAGGACCACCCCCTCTGGGAACCCTGACCTCTTGATTAGAGACCAGTTTTCTTTGGGTCCTTTCTAGGAGGTCCATGACTGGGGACACCTCAACCTACTGCAGTGATTTAGGGAGGGGGCAATACTCCCCCCCCCCGCCCCCTCATCCATTAAAAAAGAACAACCCTCTCTCTCTTTTAACATCTATAGATCTTACAGCTTCCACCCCTCCCCCTTCCTGTCACAAAGGCCACTGTGGGTGGAGGGAACAGCTGGAGTTTGACCCCAGCTCCTGGCCCTGAACTTCAAGAAGGGTTGAAAAGCAGGAGCTCTGAATTTCGGAACCAAAAGGCTTGGACAACAATGTGTCCTGCCCCTTGTTAGTCCTCAGTTACGGAGGGGTCTGACGCGTGTCTGTGAAAGTGCTCGTGCTTGCAGGCCAGAGCAGTCCGTGGCAGGAAGTGTTATGAGGACCTGATCCGCCCCAGGCGATATCTGCGGCTTTGGCTAGTCAGGAAGTTCCTCCAGGAACACTATGGCCCCCATCACAGGGGGACAGTTCACAGCTCTGAATTCTGGGCGAAATGCTCCTTAATGGGGCGGACTTGGGTACTACCTCACAGCCTCCTCCGAGTGGGAGGGGGCAGTGAGGGCCTGGGTGGAGCTACAATCCTCAATTTTCCCTGTAGCCAAGCTGATCCCCGGGTAAATTTACTTTTCCTCTCTGATCTAGCTCCTCAGTAAAATGGGTCTACGTGTGTGTGGCAATTAGCTCGGGTAACACAAGTAAAATACAGGACCTGGTACAAAGAACTTGGTCCCTTTCTCCTCCCTCCCTCTCTCCATTCCAGTAAACTTCCTTTCTTCTCTTTATCTGACTCTCCTTTTTTGCTTCATTTTTCTCTATAACATATCACCCAGTTACATTTTTTTTTACATTTAACTTATTTATTTTGTGTCTTGTCCAATCCCCACATCTGACTGGACCACTGCTGTAACCTATGTCTGTTGTCTCTCAGGCCCTCCTTCGGTGTTTGTTGGAGAAATGCAAGACCAAAGGTTAAATGACCTCAACATTTCTTTCCAGCTATTTTCAAACGGTTGTTGCAGGAAGGTTTGGGGCTGAAGTAGAGAACAGTACTAGAGCTAGCGTTAGAATGAGGGGTGGCCTTCATAGACTGAAATGGTTGGAAGGAGGAGACCCCTTTCAGAGTGACCTGGTGGGGAGGCAGCAGCTGGCATTCAGAGATATTATAGTGAAGTGACTCTGGAGCCAGACTCCCTGGGTTGGAATCTTAATTCTACTCCTCACTAGATAAGTCCAAGGTTACACTGAACCCAGTAGTACTTAGCTCTCCTGGGGGTCGCTGAGAGCAATAAACGACTTAAGTTGCTGGAACCGTAGTTCTCTGCCTGGTGATAATCTTGTTGGTCAATGCTGCCACCTGGTGGACACCTGCAGCAAGTCACGTCCCTGGCCTAGGTGGCCTAGGGCTAGGGCGGAAGAACCTAACCTCGGGAAGCAGAAGGAACTAGGGAGCTGTTTGAATGCAGAAGTGTGTGCGTTTTATTAGCTTTACACACCCAGAGGTGTATCAGGATTCAGCAGGCTCGGCCCTGGATCGGGGCACTGTGGGAAGTGAGAAAGGGCCCAAGGGAAAGGGCAAAAGAAGCTGGCCCAGTGCCTCCCTCCTTCCTTCCTGCCCTTCTCCAAGCCTGGCCTCAGCCAAGAGGAACCAGCTCCAAGGAAGGTGGAAAGACAGAAGGTCACTGCTGACGTCAGAGACATTCAGGTAGGAGGTAAACACAATCTGACCTACATTCATTCATCCACCTTCCATGCCCTCCCCCGACTCACTGGGGCACCCTTTTCTGGGCACCCCCAGCTCTCGCATCCCCATAGGACCCCCTCCTCACCCAGGATCTCAATTCCTGGGACATCATATCT
The DNA here is from genome assembly GCA_004027735.1 of Carollia perspicillata. NCBI lineage: Eukaryota > Metazoa > Chordata > Mammalia > Chiroptera > Phyllostomidae > Carollia > Carollia perspicillata. Next base: position 2,446 of record PVKM010037015.1, on the reverse strand, counting down.
TGGTCATGCAGTGCCTAAGTGCTACTCTGGCTTTGCCCTCTGAAACTAGTGTCAGAGTCTCCTGGGGAAGGGAGCCCAAGACTCTGCATATTTAACAAGCCACCCCAGGGTTTCCGATGTCTGGTTATTCTGATGCTCTTTTGAGTTTGAGGACAACTACTTCAGGTCTGCTCCAACTTAGACCATCTGAATGAGCCCCTTCCATACCTGTATGGCCAGGGCAGAGGTGGGGGTGGGGTGGGCTGCAGACCTGAGAGTGTGTAGGGTGCAAAAAGTGGAGGTATCTCACTAGAGACAAACAGACCTTTTATTAGCAAAAAATAAATACGCGCCAGGCAGATGGAAGGAATGGGAACTGCAGACCCGGTCTCAGTCTACAGGCTGAAATGCGCAGGTGCCAAGGAGGTCCCTGGACCTAGCCCCCCACCCAAGGGGGGCAGCAGGGCGATAAGGGGCGTCTCACACTCCCCCAGCAGCACGTCCCTGCGCAACCCTGCGCCCCTTTCCAGCACCTTGGCCCTCAGACTGCGGGCGGCCAAGTCTGGCGGGCCGAGCCCGTCGAAGAAGAAGTCCTCGTTGAAGATGGGGTTGGCGCTGCATCTGACCACGCGGCTCCGCTGACCCCGCGGCCGGACGCGTGGCCGCAGCCCTAGCACGACGAAGCAGCCGCCGCCGCTCCCGGGGCCGGCTCGCGAGCGGGGCAGACCCTCGGCGCTGACCAGGCGCAGCCGCAGCTGCCCGGGCCCGGCCTGGTACTCGGCGGAGAGCCGCAGCTGCCCGCCGCGGGGCCCGAGGCGCAGCACGCTCTCCTTGGTCGGCCGCAGCTGGCAGCACAGGAAGTCCAGGTGGAAGAGCGGCGGCGGGGCTGGCTCCGCGCGGCGCTGCGCGTAGGGGCTGGTGTCGGCCGAGCTCGCCTCCTCCGGGGACAGCGAGTGCGGCCTGGGCGGCCGGGCCTGGCCCGGGCGGGGCCGCGGCGAGCTGAAGGGCGAGGATTCCGGCGACGAGGCCGTGTCGCTGTCGGGGGCCCAGCAGAGGCGCAGGTCCGGGGCGGAGCCGTGCAGCCGGTCCCCTGCCGGGGGAGGCCTCTCCACGGGGGCGGGCTGCGGCGAGTGGAACAGGGACTCGCGCCGGCGCGTGTGCGGGCTCTCCGGCAGGAAGGGCCAGCCTTCGCGGCCCGCCAGGTGGGGCAGCGAGCAGGCCGCCGCGAGGCCCCGCCCGCTCGCTTCGCGCGCAGGCTGGGGTTCTGCGCCCCCGGGGTCCGGCAGCAGAGGGGGGATGAAGAACTGAGGGATGCGGTCGGGGGTGAGGACGTTGGGGCAGGCGCGTGCGGCGGGTCCCAGGACGCGGCGCTTAGGGAACAGGACACAGGGCGCCCACCGGGCCCCGGGCCCCGCGGTCCCCACCCTGTAGCCAGCTTTCTCCAACAGCCACATGCGGTGGATAGCGGTAACGAAAGCGCGAGCTCCGAGAGGCCAGAAGGTGCCAAATGCAGGGTCTCGGCGGCGGTCTGGGGAGTTGGCTGGACGAGGAGAAAAGAGGAGAGGAGTCCGAGGTGGGTGACGCTGGGAAGAACACTCGGCCGTCCGCCGCCGCCTTGCCCGGGGCCCGCGGTGCGCACGGGCCCCTATTTAAGCAGGAAAATCCAAGGGCGGTGAAGTCTGGGGGCTCGGGGACAAGTGGAGGGAGCCGGGGGCTAGACACACTTTCAGATGCAGGCCTTGGGACTTCGGAGCACACACTCGTTGGTACTAAAGATGTCATCCACTTTAGAGTTAGAAAGCCCAACACACCCACTAGAGTCCTAGACTTATGTTTTGAGACTAGACACCTGCTTATCAAAAGGGACGTCGTCACGAAGGGCCCACCCAGGTCCTTAACCCTCTTCATATACACATTCACCCTGAAGAGACCCGGCGACCCTTGGCCGGCTCACCCACCTCCAGCTCTCCCCTGCCCTTAGACTCGGGGTCTCCTCTGGAGCCCCGGGGAACCCCTTCCCCTGCCCGCCCAGGCTGCTGTTCCCTGTCCCACCTCAAGCTTCTCCAGGCTGAGCCATCCTTCGACCGCAGCCCCCTCCCGCAACCCCCCACCCGCGTCGGCCTCCTCTTGCTCCTCCCTCGCCTTCCCGCGTCGCTCCAGGCTAGAAGCAGCCTCGCAGCACACCCAGGTGCTGCCGTCGGGCATCCAGAGCCAATTCCAAGGAGACGCACCCTCCTGGGTCACAGAATTCCACCCGCCTTAAGCCCTGAAGGTCCCGCTGCTGCCTCTTAGCCCCACCGACACCGGAGACCGCAGGGTAGGACGGGCTTGGGCCGCCCCTCCCACTCTCCACTCCTTTCTCCCCGGGAAACCACCGAGCACAAAGGCAGCGTTGATTCTCCGCCACCCCCAGCGGGCTCTGGGAGGCTACTGCCACCTTGCGCTCGCCGCACCCCCGCGTGCGCCG
>PVKM010037014.1:0-14594 GCA_004027735.1 Carollia perspicillata | reverse complement strand
ACAAAGAGATAGCCAACCTATCAGATGCATAGTTCAAAACACTGGTAATTAGGATGCTCACAGAATTGGTTGAATTTGGTCACAAATTAGATGAAAAAATGAAGGCTACGCTAAATGAAATAGAGGAAAATGTACAGGGAACCAATAGTGATGGGAAAGAAACTGGGACTCAAATCAATGGAGTGGACCAGAAGGAAGAAAGAAACATCCAATCAGAAAAGAATGAAAAAACAAGAATTCAAAAAGATGAGGAGAGGCTTAGGAACCTCCAGGACATCTTTAAACATTCTAACATCTGAATTATAGGAGTACCAGAAGGGGAAGAGGAAGAGCAACAAGTGGAAAAGTTATTTGAACAAATAATAAAGAACTTCCTCAATCTGGCAAAGGAAATAGACTTCCAGGAAGTCCAGGAAGCTCAGAGAGTCCCAAAGAAGGTGGATCCAAGGAGGAACACAACAAGGCACATCATAATTACATTACCCAAGATTAAAATGGGTAATGCTCCTAGAAGCAGCAAGAGTTAAGGAGACAGTTACCTACAAAAGAGTTCCCATCAGACTGTCAGATGATTTCTCAAAAGAGACCTTGCAGGCAAGAAGGGGCTGGAAAGAAGTATTCCAAGTCATGAAAGCAAGGACCTACATCCAAGATTGCTCTATCCAGCAAAGCTTTCATTTAGAATGGAAGGGCAGATAAAGTGCTTCTCAGATAAGGTCAAGTTAAAAAAGTTCATCATCACCAAGCCCTTATAATATGAAATATTAAAGGGACTTATCTAAGAAAAAGAAGATAAAAACATGTACAGTAAAATGACAGCAAACACAATTATTAACAACCACATCTAAAACAAAAACAAACTAAGCAAACAATTAGAACAGTAAGAGAACCACAGAAATTGAGATCACATGGAGGGTTATCAACAGGGGAGTGGGAGGAGGAAAGAGGGGGAAAAGGTACAGAGAATAAGTAGCAAAGATGGTAGAAAATAGGAGGGGGTTAAGAATAGTATGGGAAATGCAGAAGCTAAAGAACTTATAAGTATGACACATGGACATGAACTAAAGTGGGGAATGTGGATGGGAGAGGGTGTGCAGGGTGGAGAGGAGTGAAGGGGAAAATACAACTATAATAGCATAATCAATAAAATATATATATTTTTAAATGTAAGTCAGGGGATGTCACCCCATTGCACCATACTCTCCAATGGCTTTTCCCCTCAATTAGGGGGCAAACCAATCTCTTCACTATGGTCTATAAACTTTACTTTGACCTACACTTCCCTCCTCTACCCACTTCAGAACTCATTTCCTCCTAGTCTCCTCTTGATCACTTTACTTCGCCACTTGCAAGCATGCAGAAGCCTCAGTGTCTTTGCACTTTCTGCCTGGCAGCTCCAGATACAGGCAATGTGTTCCTTCACTCCACTGAGATCTCTTCTGAAATGTCGTCTAATCAGAGAACCTTCCACCACATCCTAAGTTAAATAACATCCTTCCATCACCCTTTATCACTTTTCCTTTTTCCTGCTTTATTTTGCTGCGTATTTCTTCACATTGTTAGCATTGGTAATTAGATATTAATAATGGGAGGAAGCAAAGGAAATCAGACACCAAGCCTAGTAAACTAAGGAGCTGAATTATACAAGAAGCCTGTCTTACTAGGAAGTCACAGCATTCACAGGCACCAAGGACATCACAGCTTTGCGCCCGGAAGGGGATTAACATTCCCTTCTCCCCATCGTAGGGAGGAAGGACCAGGTTTCCAATCTCCCCAGGGTACAACTAGCCTACTCTTGGGACTAACTGGGGGAGGAATAAACAATAAAGGAAAAATTCCTCTGCTGGGCCCATGCCCAGTGGAAGCCAAGATGGTACAGAGGGAGGTGCTTCTACTATGTGGCATGTGTCATAGGAGCCAAGACGGTGCTCATAAAGGTCTGTCTGTCTAGCCTGGAAAAAGGGTGAAGTTGGGCAAGGGACACAGAACTCTGAAGATCTAGAGAATGGATTGGTTAGGGGGAGGGTTCAACACCAGCCTGTGAAGGATTGGGAGATCGATTGGTTAGTTTGAAAGAACAGCTGGTCCTTCCCAAGCTTGAAATAATAGAATCCAAGCTTAACAAAGCTTTCTCTCTTTCTGGCCCAGTGACACGCATTCGTTCCTGTGCTCCCGAGTTCTCTCCACAGCAGCCATGCAGGCCTAGCAGCCATCTCTGGTTCCACAGCCGCCCGGGCTCCAAGTGCAGGCTCCAAAAACCAGCCTGCGTAGGGCAATGCAGCGCCAGCCTGAGCGCAGACAGGAACAGAGAGGCTGCACCAGGGGGACAGGGACAGAGGCTGAACTGCACTAAGCTTTGGCATGGCACAGAATTGCTGGACCCTGGCCCTATTTCTGGGCCTGCTGAAATCAAGGCTGGACTTTTTCTGTGGTGGGATGGATGGAGATGAGACACCAGGAACCTGGGGCCAGCCTTCCATTTCTATTCCAATAAATTTAACCTCTACATCTCATGCTCCCACACACAGGTCCCGGGAAATGCTTTCCCCACGACTCCACGAAAGGACCCCATTTCCACCAGCAATGATCTCATGCACTTATTTGTCTCCTGTCTATCTCTCCTCAGTAGAATGTAAGTTCCAGGGCGCAGAGACTTCCACTTTTATATTACCTGTTGTTGGAATAGTTGGTGGCACACAGGAGGTGTTCCTTCAACATTTACTGAATAAACAAAAGGACTACCAGTTTCTCGTTGGATATTGTGTTTGCTCTGTATGACTAATAACATTTGGCAAACGCTAGGGGATTCTTAGACAAAATGCTGTGAGTAGGCTATGGCTTGGGAGAAAGTAAGAATTTATTCGGAACTTAGGCATAATCAACTGATACATTCACTGCCTGTCCTGCCTCAGTGCCCTGGGCCAGGGAATGGAGACCCAGTGCTGATTAAGAAGAGGGGGGTGGTTGGGACACACATGCTGTGACATTGGCCTAGCCTGGCTGGAAGATTTACTACTGAAAATGTGGTCATAACCCAGCCCAGATCCAATCCCGGTTTCTCAAGCGCTTACCTCACCTCCTGGCTGACTTTCCCTTCACTTTATGCTCAGCCTTAAGTTCGTAAGTTCGCACTCAGCAGCCTCCAGCTGAGATTTTGTAATCAACAGTGAAGGTGAAAAGTCTGAGCAAACCTGCAGTGACAGCCAAGCCAGGCTGGAGCCACCAGGGCTGCCCACAGGTCAGAGAGGAGATAGCTGGACAGTAAATAACTCCAGGCTGGTGGCATCCAGAGAGCAGGGACACAGCCTCTGCCTCAGTCACACAAAGAAACAATGTCCAAAGTGCCCTCAAAAAGCCTGACAACAAATTACAACCTAAAACATAAGAATATTTGATGTTTATTAACCAGAGCAGGGAGTTACTGCAGGAAGGATTGTATTTGACTGGGCAGAGGTGGTTGGCAAACTTACCCATACATGAGATGAGTTTCTCTTTGGATGGAACTTGCTTTTATTTAACATTAATATTTTTTTCTCAGCACTTGTAACAAGCTAGTTTCACTTGCACATTACTGTTCTCAAACACCTTCTAAGTGTTTTAGAGTCACATAGCACTCTGGGGGAAAAAGACCTGCGAAATATTCTTGCCCAGACCTGTAGTTCCGTAGATTTAGGTAACAGAAGTTCAGAAGTGAGGCAACCAGCCCTGCAGCTGCAAGCAGCCGTGTTGGCACTCGTCCTCGGGCCATCAGATGGATTCACTGGTCCCTCGGCCACCCCTGTAATGAAGTAACACTTAGATATGAGACAAGCAGTGTCCTTGCACCAGAGCCAAGGCCAGAATAGAGTCTTCAGCACCTGCCACCATTCCTCATGGTGCCCCACCTTTAGCTCCAACACCCAGGGCCTTCCTTGGCCTTAGCCTGGGACCCAAACAGCCCTCTTATCCTGGCTCTTTGTCTGAGTGCAAAACCCAGAGATCAATCCCTGCCTCTCCAAGCTTTGCCCTGGGAAAATAACTTCATATCTCAGTTCCCCCCTCAGAAAAACAGGGCCTAATGCTACCCTCATAGGGTGGCTGTGACATCTGCAAGAAATGAAGTGAGAGAACTTCCTATAACCTTGGAGATAAATACTAAGCAGTTACTCCCCTCCCCATCAAATCCTACTTCATTGTCTTGCCTTTAGCTTTTATTAAATAGGAAATGACCCTGATGAAAGAACTCACAGGCCTGTTTGACCTTGAACCAGGTGCAAATAAGTGATAAAGCTTAGCCAGAAGCTGTTTGGGCCCTTTAGCAGAAAGAGTTGGCTCTGTCATCCTAAAGCCCTAAAGCAGAGGTCCCGAGGTAGCTCTGGTCCACTGGTAGCTGCCCTCTGTCTAAAAGAGGAGTCCAGGCAGTGGCAGCCAACTGTACCTCTGAATCTCAGGGTCCCTTCAGTGTCCATGGTGGCATCATAGGTGCTTCTTCTCCACACTTCCCTGCCCATTCATTGGTGCACAGTGGTCAGGAAAAATGGTCAGACCTTAAGCCCTGCCTGGTGTAGATCAGTGGATTGAGTGCCAGCCTGAGAATCAAAGAGTCACTGGTTCGACTCCCAGTTAGGGCACATGCCTGAGTGGCAGGCCAGGTCCCCAGTGAGGCGCACTCAAGAGACAACCACACATTGATGTTTCTCTTCCTCTCTGTCTCTCCCCCTTCCCATCTCTAAAAATAAATAATAAAATCTTTAAAAAATAGGTTAAAAAGGTTATGGGGTGTGTTAGAGTTCTGAAGAAAAACACGAATTATACAAATATGTAAGGAATTGAATCAAGCAATTATGAACATTGAGAAGACCCAGGATCTGCAGTCAGCAGCCAAGCTGGAGACCCGGGAGAGTCAAAGGTGCAGCTGTAGTTCAAAAGCCAGCAAGCTGGAGACTGAAGAAGAGCTGAGGCTTCAGCTGGAGTCTGGAGGCAGGAGCAGAGTGATGACGCAGCTCAAAGCAGTCCTGGGGTGGGGGCGGGGGAGGGGGAGGAGTGTTATCTCACTCAGCCTTTTTGTTCTCTTAAGGTCCTCACCTGGGGAGACAAGACCCACCCCACCAGGGAGGGCCATCTGTTTTGCTTAGTCTTCCTATTCAAATGCTAATCTCATCCAGGAACACCTTCACAGACGCGTCCAAAATAATGTTTGATTAAATTCGTAGGCACCTGGTGGCCCACTCAAGTTGCCACACAAAATTAACCATCATACTGAGTAATCTTTCAGCAGAATTCTGGGCATACTCCTCAGTCATCTGATTCTATAGGGTGTGTGCCTTCCATTGTCTTTGAGCTGATTTATAACAGTATAAATTATACAAACCTAATAGTAATTCCAGTGATTTTTTTTCCGTAGAGATGATTCAAAGGAATTTTGCCCAGGTGCACATACAATTGATTTTCCCACCTCAGGAAGAGACCAATTTTGCATCCACTGGCAGATTTATTTCAGCATTCTTAATTGTCTATATACCTTCTTTGGATTCTCTCTGGAAACCCTTTTTTTTTTTTTTTTTTTTACATTTTGATGATTCCTCATTAATAACTGAAATAAAACCTTGGGCACACGTTCATAAAATATTTTAAGAGAATTATTATTTTACCCTTAAAAATATCCTTTGACATTAGAGATCTGCCATCCCATAGACACAGACCCCCACCCCCCAACTAAATGGGGTGCTCTTTGCCTCCTGTCATCCGACCGCCTGTAAGCACTCATTTCCCAAACATGTTTGACCCTGTCATTTCCCTGGTGCTCTTGGCTTCCACAGAGACTAGACATCCTCTGAGGGCAAGGACCACATCATGTTGCCCAGGTATCCACAGCACTTGTCACTCTGCCTTGCACAGGGTAGATATTTTATCAACATTTGTTGCCCTACGAAGCCTCAGACATCTTGAAATCCTTCAGTTAGCTCCCGATTGCTAAGTGTTGACCAGGCATCAAAGTGTTAGTTTTGACTGAAAATAATAATAAATAATAAATGAAAAAATAATGTCTAACCCACGAAACATATCATTTCATATGTTGCAGGAATTGTTGTGAGTGTTCTTTTGTGTGTTTACCTATTTAATTCTCACAGTAATCGTACAAGGTTGTCCCTCTCCGGTCTGCATGTTATAAGTGAGGACCCGAGGCAGGCAGAATTGAAGTAGCACTTCCGTGTATAAATGTGGATGCGAGTCCTCTGGAGTCTCTGGCCTCCTCCGTGCCTTCGTTCAGACCTGCAGCTCTGGTACGCGTACCTTGCCTGTCCGCCTTATGGTTCCGTGCCTCCTTCATGCCTCCACACGCACCTGTGACTGTCCTTTTTGGTGCTTGTAGATCTTGGGGACCTTCCCACCTGTCACTGGAACCCTTAAGGTGTCCAAGCACCTTGTGGTGTTTGGAGGTCTCGTGGGTCTGGACAGAAGCAAGACTAACAAAGCATCTGGGTCACATTGTGTCCCCTGGGGGTTCCCCAGTTCTATTAGGGCTTTCATACTTACAAAGTGATTCATGAAACAGCCCATCCATACATTCACTCATTCAGCGCTCCATTCACTGGGTCTGTGTGATGCGCCCGTGAGCAATGCATATGGATTTCTACAGCATGAGGCTCACAGCTCATGAGTTCAGTGGGAAGAGGGAAGAGAATCCTGCAGCCACTGGCCTCAGGAGCCTCTCAGAGCAGGGCCACCAGGTACCTGGGAATCTGCATTCATCCTGGGAATGTCACCACACCCACGAGGGAGCATGTTGAATGCAAACACAATCTGCCATCATAGGTCAAGAGAGTCCTTAATAATGCACAATTCAGATTTTTGAATTTTAAGCATGGACACTTTTTTTTTTAAGTTTGTTGCTTATTTCAAAACTAGTAGCCTCTAGTAAATGATACTGTTTAGCTAAAGGTGATACCAACAGACACAAAGAAAAATAATGCATACCCAGAATTTTGGACGTTCTCCCTGGTATCCCACCCAAACCCAACCCTCAGCCAGGGACATACCCACAAACTGCAGAGATAGTTCTGATTAACGGAAGATTCTCTCTCCTCTTTATGTACACCAGACCCTAGTTCCTTCTGACTCCCCAGCTACATATGGCCATAGCATATGGGTTCCACCCTTTCTTTGTCTATTGTTCCTCAGCTCTTGGCTCACTAACATTTGCAATCTCCATAAACCACACTTTTAGCACATATATTAGTTCCGCCTTGTCAATGCAAAAAAGCATAACTCAGATGTACACATGATTCATCACTGTGAAATATATTAAATCAGATACACTGGCTGTTAGTTCTGCAACTAGCCATGTAGCAGTCATACTTAAAATTTATCAGAAGTCTAAGTGGAGGCTCTGAAGCATTGGGGGTTTTCTAGCTATAAATATTTTAAGCGAGAAGGTTTGTCAACTGATGCCAAATTATTGATTTCCAAACAATTTCATTTTAAATAAATAAAGACCCCTTCCTTGATATAAGCACATGCGTAAAGAATGTAGGTAGAGAAGATAGAGAACAGACAAAACGTGTAGCAGATTATCTTTGAAGGATGTTTCAGTTACCACAGGATATAATGGAAATTCCTGAAACTTCTAGGGAAAGAGATAAAACAATGCCTTCTCTACTTTGATGGATAGGATGCTAATGTTTCCTCTTCCGGAACACACATCCCTTGGGAAACAGAAGCACGTGATAACTGGTTGACTTTCTAACTAAGTTGCTGTCGCCCACTTCAGGCAAATGCAGCTCTGGGAGTTCAGATTTGTTTGGGGAACTGGTTTCTGAAGGAAAAACACTTTCCTGAAGATAGGAGTGTAAATGGCCTTGAGAGGTTTCTGTAGCTGCTCCAAAGCTGTACTAGCACCCCTGTGTTTGTGTGTACAACACACACATCTGCGCACATGTACATGTGCAAACAGAGATGTGTGGAACAACATAGGCTACACTGGACTTACACTGGGAGATTACAAGAGGTATACAATACCAGGCTGCCAACACCTGTTCATTAAATAAATAAAGGAACGCATGGTCCAATTTTGTAAACTGTTCAACGTGGGAACGCTGGAAAAGGAGCAAGCAAAACAGAGTGTGAGCAACAGGGGTTACAAGGAAACAATGACCTCATAGGTGGCAAGGACTGGATTTACTTAATTTCTGTTGGTAGGACACCTACCAGGCAGAGTGCACAGTGAGTAAGTCACCCAAATATATAACTGCCCCCAGGTGTGAACTGTCCTCCACTCCTCTGCACTGTCCTTGGCTCCAGAGGCCTTCACACTCACTGGCCACGAGCAACTGAACGTCCCGGGGGCTTTGGGGGCCGTGTTGCTATTTGCACACACCTTGTGCTTGTGGAGCATTCAGTTCTGAGCAGCATTCAGAAACGGGAATTGGGTACAGTGCTGGCATTTAGAAAACCTTGACACAGAAAAGTGGAGAACCTACCCCGTAACTCCTCTCTGTGCCCCAACCAGTCCTTCAACACAGGGGCAGAAAAAGGTCCTTGTGAGCTTAGCAGACTAAGATTAAACAAGAAAGAGTCACAGTAAGCATCCAGTTATGCTTTGATAGCATTGTCCTTTCATAAAGCCATCTGTGGTACAAGTAATCCTTTGTCATGAGGCATTAGTCTACAGTACTCTCTCGGATTCATTTGAACTCTTCAACTTCAAAAATTAGAGTCCATTTAAAATTAAAAAATAAGATCGAGTAAAGCTTCTTACAACCCAACCATGAAATTACATTAGCATCAGTAGAAACTATAGAAAATACAGGAGAACCCCCTTCTGTTTGGAATACCTTTCATGGGTTGCACAACAATGACCATTTTTCTTTTGCTTCTGGCTCATGAGTCTTCCCTTTGTGTGATACAATGCCTACTTCACAGTAACAGTGGGTTTTGATTGTTCCAAGAACAATTCTGCGGTACTGTACCATTACCTCTCCTCTGTGTGTTCAAGGCCAGAGCTGCTTTTATGGATTCACTCCACTTTCATGGAGAAGTAGGTTCTGGAACAACGGCACTTCCAGTAGTAGCTATGTACTCAGAAAGTGACTAGTGGATCATCACTGATTTCTCAGTTTGAGGTTTATTCCCGTTGATTTCTTATCTTACAGGTAGTGAGAAGTTGGGGCTCAGAGTTCTAGGACAGACACAAATTCCCTCAATCATCAAAGACTGATTAAAATAGCAAACCCATGAAACAACACTGGTTTGTAAAAAAGAGAGAGAAAAGAAAAATATTAACTAATAGAAAAGGGTGATAAGAGAAAAAAATTATGTTATCATCCTAAATCGTTGGATTTTCTAAATTAAGAAATTGAATGTAGTCAATAATATTATAATAACTACATATGGAACCAGGTGTGTGCTGGATTTATTCAGAGGGTCACATTGTAAATTATGTAAGTGTCTAGCCACTATACTATGCACCTGAAACGAATAAAAATATCAAATGTCAATTGTAATTGAAAAATAAATAATAAAAACTTTAAAAATAAAATCTCAAAGATGTTATTTTTAAAAAAGAAATTAAATGTGGACTCTATGCAGGGTGTATAATAAAGGAAATGCCTCAGGCATAAAAAACGGTGGCAGGCCCGTGAGCACCCCCGTGAACGGCAATGCGCAGGTGTGCCGTTCCAGAGATCTAATCTCAGCTCTTCCAGGTACTAGCTCTTGGCTTTAAGCAAGCTTCCTAATCTCTTGGCATCTCAGCTCTCTCCACAGTAAAAGGGGATTTTTATATCCACTTCTTGAGTTATTGAGAGGGTTACAGGAGACAGCACAACAAAATACCTAGGGTGGGACCTGGAACACAGAGGCTCTGGGTTCTCTGGAAGAAGGCAGGGCGAAGGGATTTGTAATCAGGCACTGGACTGCAGAGTCAAGGGGAAGACAGGAGAGGTGGAGCTCAGGGACCGCAAAGTCCTGGGAGAGATGACAGACGCAGCCACTCCAGCCATCAGAGATGGATGAAAATGCCATACCTGGGGCTGACTGTATAACTTAAGTTACATAAAATTCAAAGCCTGGTTAATTAGAAAATTACTCTTTTCTCTGAGAAGAGTTTTTAGCTGAGGTTGTTTTCTGCCTTTGTCCATAAGAAGACACAGTCTCTGTCCTTTTGCAGAATCCACTTGGCCCTCCGGTTGCCTGCTTCCTTAGCCTGCTACAAAGACATATGAATATTACTAATAGCTGTGTCTGGTCCTCTCCAGCAATGCAAATGGATGCTTCACACCTTATTTTTTGTGCTTTTCATTAGGCAATTTCTGAGTTTTGACTGTCCCTTCCAGACCCAAATTAAAGATTAAGCATAATTTACATAACACCGGAACATCTTAAATTCAGACAACCTATTATTTCTACTGTGGCTAATACTCTTATCATATCTTCAACCCAAGACATGAGTAATATGTAGACCTTTGGTGTCTATTGATGACAGGGAGCATGGTTTAAATCCCTTTAGAGTTTTTGCTCACGATTCGTTGGCCACTTAGTCACTGGTTTAGACCATTAATAAGCTACTTGGTCATTCTACGTGTAATAAAATGCTAGAGAACAAACAGAAATTAAGTGAAAAATATCACAATAGAAGATTTTAATGTTACATCAAGTTGTAATTAACTGAGTCGATACAGCGGTAAGCATATTTCTGAAAAATTTAGTTAAACGTAGTTATAAACAGAGACTAAGTAGAATAGAGAAGAAGTGAGCTCAGACTGTGGAAGCAAATTCATCTGGGTCCTGATCTCATTTTAAAGTTTTAAATTGAGAAGTTTAAGTCACAAGATTTGTGACATAGAGGAAATTACTTAACCTCTGTGTGCTTCAGTGTCCTCATCTATAAGTTGGGAACAATTATACTTACCTCACAGAGTTGTTGGTGAGAGGATTCAGAAGTACAAATAGGTGGTTGCAGAATAGCCATGGGATGTACAGTACAGTACAGGAGATGGGGAAGCCAAGGAACTTATGCGCCTGACCCATGGACATGAACAACTGTGTGGGGACTGCCTGATGGAGTGGGGGTGCTGGGTGGAGGGGGGCAAAGGGGGAAAATGGGACAATTATAACTGCACAATCAATAAAATATAATTAAAAGATATAAGAATAAAGATTAAATTTGATAACATAAGCTGCTGTGCACCAGGAAAATAGTGGCTTATGTTTAACATTATTATTATTATTATTATTATAAGTTCAAAAGAAATTCATAGTGGGATCTGCACTGTGTGATATGACACTGGTCCTAAATTCAGCTTTGGGGACAATTTCATACTTTACCTCAGATTAAATGTTATTAAAAATGGTAAATGATAATAATAACTAAGAATTATTTTATTAAAAATGACGACATAGCCCTGGCCAGTGTGGCTCAGTTGGTTGGAGCATCACCCTGTACACCCAAAGGGTGTGGGTTTGATTCCCGGTCAGGGCACATGCCTAGGTTGCAGGTTTGATCCCCTGTTGGGGAGCCTATGAGAGGCAGCCAATTAATGTTTCTCTCTCATACCAATGTTTCCCATCCCCCTCCTCTCTCCCTAAAAGTAATGACAAAATGTCCTCAGGTGAGGATAAAAAAAAGATCACCTATATATATTTATTTAAAGATTTTATTTATTTATCTTTAGGGGAGAAGGGAAGGAGAGAGGGAGAGAAATATCAATGTATGGATGCCTCTTGTGCGTCCCCCGCTGGGAACTGGCCTGCAACCTAGGCACGTGCCCTGACTGGGAATTGAACCGTGATCCTTTGGTTCGCAGGCCCATGCTCAATCCACTGAGCTACGCCACCCAGGGCTCATCTATATATTTTTGATAAAGTGCTTAGACTATTCTAGAAAATCAAATGAAAATAAGACCTAAGACAACACATCTACCAAAAGGTTGAGTTATACAAAATCTAACCTGCCCCTAGAACCCCACAGAGGTGAAGATGAAGAAGGGGGCAAAAAAAACAAAGGAACAGTCTGGTAAACAGGAACTAGGTTCTGCAGAGGCCCGAGGGACTAGCCGGAAACTGGTAATGGACACTAACACCAAAACTAAGGACCTAAATCCAAGGAAACGCCCCTGCTCACCCACAGCCGAGAACAAAGGACTATTATTGGCGTCATCACCAACATCAGCTGACATTTGCTCACTACTTGCCAGATACTACTTAAAGTCCTTTGTACAATACATAGTATGATTTCCCCAACAACCAGTCACTAGGGCTACCAGTCCCACCTGCAGGTGAGCAGCCTGAGGTTCAGACAGTTCAGGCCACTTGCCCAGTACTGAACCTCTATGACAGAGGTCTGTCTGACACCAAACTCCATCTTCTTAACCAAACAAACCAACAAAGAAATAACAACAGCACTCAGAAAGGAAGGACTTCTGGGTTGTTTTTTTTTTTTTTTTTTTTTTTTTTTTGCCTCTTCTGAGTGCCTCCTTCCCAAGCCACACACTACTGGCCTGGGGCTGGAGCAGGCTCGCACCCCGCTCCCACCTCTGTTTTCAGTGACTTCGCAGTGGTATCTTGAAGCTGGCCGTGCAGCGAGTATTTAAACTCTGGAAATTGGCAAACACTACAAACCGGGGCTCCTTCTCTCCTGGAGAGCTGGCTGTCACCAGGGCCTGGAGGCCATGCCCAGCTTGACTGCCTTGCCAATGAATTTACTTCTGTTCTGTTCGTTAGTTTGTTTCTATTCCGGAGAAAGTAAACATCTCAAGCAATTAAATTTCCAAACTGCCCCCTATCTTTTTTTTCTTAACTTTTTATTGATTAAAGATCAACATATTTAGCCAAAACCCAAGTGATATTGATAGGTAACTACCTTTTCTGGAAATATGCCATAGATTTTCCACACTACATACTACACTTCCCCTCAGTTATTATGAAAGGGTAGGCCTATTAAAAAGAAATAGTCTTTTTTAAGACAATCTGTTACAAAAACAGCAAGCTATCTGTTTTGATAGAGGTTTGACTTCACAATTAGCACATTGGCAGATTTCCTTACGAGGCCAGCCTCCACTGAACACCTGCCACTCTCCACCAGGGGCTCAGTGCTGGGCTGCTAATGGAAGTTCTTCAAGTTGGGACCTCACAGGGTAGTAGTAGGGAGATAGGTAAGCGAGCAGCAGGCACAGTTCAGTGGGCTAAGTACTGCAGCAGAGGTCAAACATTAACTCAGGGCAGGCATGCTTTTCCAAAGAGGTGAGGTTGGAATGTCCAGGATAAAGATCAGAAAGAAGAAAGGTGTGGGAAAGGGAAAAAATAGAATGTGATTAAAGATTGACCAGGCAGCGTGGTGAACCTCAGATGGTGGTCATAGCTACTACTGGAGTGACAAATTGGGCCTTACTAAGGAGACACTAGGGAAACAGGAAAGACATGCCTTCTCAGTCTGTGCTGATGGGAGATAGCTTTAGCAGTGGTGTGCAGCGAGGTGGGAGAAGGGAGAGGGAGGAGACCAGAGTGCAGACACTGAACCGTTCCATGGGATCAGTATGAGAGCCTGGACTGCAGACTGGCTGGAGGGAGAGAATGGACTCGAAGAAGACTTGGGCTGTGTGAACAGACAGCCTCTGACAAGGGACTTGATGGGAGGTGGGAATAAAGTAGGAAGTGTGCTTAGAAAGAGCCCAGGCTTTAGGGTTCTTACCACTCCACGACTTCTGTCACACAGCTGTGACTGTATCCTATGAAACAACGACATGCCGATGTCACCTGGTAATCTGGGGCATCCGAGGGCAGTAGGATTAACTGCAAATATGGCCCCATTCCTTTGTTGTTAGGGTATGTGACATTTCCTGCAACTGACACATCGCTTCCTACATAATCAGAGTAGGGCAAAGTCGGTTTATAGTTGTTTATTTGGAAAATAATACAGTAATTAATCCATAATAATACAAAAATAAACTTACAGGTACTCACACCTGTAAACCTACTTTCGCCCCTCCCTAAATACGCTCCATAAATCCTTGTGCAGTGAAGAAGAAAGAGGAATCAAGGATGGCTTGGGGTTGGGGTCGGCACTTAGGGGCTGAGATGGGGGCTGGAGGGACTGAGAAAAAAAGGAAAAATTCATGGACATGGACAACAGTGTGGGGATTGCTGGGGGACGTGGGGGTGGGGAAGGTATAGGAGGGATAATGGCGATGGACGGAGACTGGATGTGGGGTGGTGAACACACAGTACAGTGTACAGATGATATGTTGTAGACATGTGCACCTATAACCTGTATAATTTTGTTAACCAATGTCACCCCAATAACTCCAATATAAAGGAAAAAAAGAAGTTAAGTAAAGACACACAGTAAGTTGCTGAGCTTGTCAGCAGGCAACGTGTGTTCCGGTGAAGGCTGAATGTAGAAGGAATGTCGACGGGGTTCCTGGCGTTGGGGTCCACCCTGCGCTCTCTTCTCTCCACCACAGTAATTCACAGACAGCCGTCCCACGGGCAGGTTCACCCAGTGGAGGCTGGTCTGTTTTCATCTGTGGGGACAACAAAGCACCTGTTTCTAGATGTAGCCAAATAATGGACTTCTAACTACTGATGAAGAAAAAAATCTTAGAAGTTTTAAACATAAC
>PVKM010037013.1:0-14602 GCA_004027735.1 Carollia perspicillata | reverse complement strand
TATAGCATACATCCCATGAAGTACAGAAATGTTAATTGTACAATATGATGAATTTTTCATATGCATAGACTCTTACAAATACCACCCAGATCACCTAATCACTGTTCTGATTTTGTCATCAAGGATTAATTTAGCCTGTTCTTGAACTTTATGTAAGTAGAATGACCTTTGTCATTCATTATTATGTCTGTGATTTTCATCCATGTTGTATAGAGCAGTTGTTCCTTCTTTTTGTTGCTATGTGGTATTCCATCGAATGAATAGATCATTGTGTATTCTTCTGTTAATAGACATTT
This sequence comes from Carollia perspicillata, assembly GCA_004027735.1. Lineage (NCBI taxonomy): Eukaryota > Metazoa > Chordata > Mammalia > Chiroptera > Phyllostomidae > Carollia > Carollia perspicillata. The sequence goes on along the minus strand of PVKM010037013.1, from coordinate 14,306 downwards.
GCATCGCTTCTAGTTTTTTGACTATTTGTGAATTTTTCATACATGTCTTTTGATGAATATGTTGTCTCATTTTTAGATGTACAGTTGCTGGGTTGTTGTTTTTTCAAAAGGCTGTATCATTTTCTATTCCCACCAGTAATGTTAGGTCTACATTCTTCTTAAAATTTGGTATTGTTGGTCTTTTTAAATTTAACTATTCTAGTCCATGTGTGGTGGCTTCTAATTTACATTTCCCAGATGAGTAATGATGTTGAATACCTTTTAATATTTTAATTTTTAGTATATTTTTAATATGTCTGTCTTTGTCTTAGGGATTTATAATAATTACTTACAATTCCAAATTATGGATATATATAATGAACTTTGGATGTATGTATGGCAGATGTCTCTCAGTCTGTGGTTAGTCTTTTTACTGTCTTAGTAGTGTCTTTTAATAAATAAAAATTCTTAATATTAATGAAGTTTAATTGATTAAATTTCTTTTTATGCTTAGTTTTTTGTGTGTGTGTTTTATTTGTTTCTTATTTAAAAAACCTTTGCCTACTACAGGGTCATGAAATTATTCTACAACATTTTCTTCTAGAGCTTTATGATTTTCCCTTTTACTTGGAGTTCTAGGATGCATTTCAAATTAACTTGTATAAATAATGTAAGGTAGAGATTAAGAATTATTTTTTAAAACATGTGGATATCCAGTTGATTCAGCACCCTTTTTTGAAAAAAACTGTTCTTCTCCCATTGGATTATTAGCGTATGTAAATCAGATGGATTTATTTCTAGAGTGTATATTCTGAGCAGTGGGCTCTTTGTCTGTTCTTGCACCAACATCACCCTGTCTTAATAATTGCTATAGCTTTATACTAAGTCTTGATATCTGGTAATGTGATTTCTCCAAATTTTTTATTTAACTTTTTTTCTCCTTTTTGGACAAGAGGACTATACTACAGCTTCTGGGTTGTCATATACATTTAGAATCAGCTTATAACAAAAAAAATCTGTTGTTATTGTGATTGGGATTGCAATGAAGTTGCAGATCAATTTGGAGAGAATCGTCATCTTAACAATACAGAATATTCCACTCAGTGAACATTGGATTATCTCTCCACTTACTTGGGTCTTTAAATTCTTCTGGCAGTGTTTTATGGTGTTCATGGTAGACATCCTACACACATTTTGTTAGGTTTATGGCTAGCTATTTGATGTTTTTAAAGTGCTATTGTAAGTGCTGTTATTTAAAATTCATTTTCCAGTTTCATATTAACACATAGAAATACAATTGATTTTGTAATTTGGTCTTACAAACAGAAACCTTGCTAAATTAGCTTATTTTAAATATTTAATAGTTTGTAGATTCTTTTAAATTTCCTGTGTATACAGCCAAATTATGTGAGAATAATAATATTACTTATTTTTTCCCAGTCTTTATACTTTTTTTCTTTTTTTCCTTTTTGCAAACACCAACACTTTCAGAACAATGTTTAACAGAAATAGTGATAGTTTTATTTCTGAACTTGATGGGGAATGTTCAGTATTTCACCATTAATTATTATGATAGCTATAGGTTTTTATAGGTCCCCTTTATCACATGAAAGAGGTTCCCATCTATTTCTAGTCTTTTGAGTTTTCTAAATTATTTATGGTTTTTAAATTTGATCAAATAGTTTTTCTGCTCTTATTGAGATCAATCATATGGTTTATGTCCTTAATTCTATCATATGGTGAATTACACTGATTGATTTCACTGTTAAAGTAACCTTGAACTCCTGGGACAAATTCCACTGTGTCATGATGTATTGTATCACTGGTTCAATTTATTAATATTTTGTTTAGGATTTTTACATCTATTCATGAGAGAGATTAGGTTGTAATTTTCTTGTAAAATTTTTTCAGATTTTGGTATTAAGGTTTGCTGGCCTCATAAACCATTTGGAAGTTTTCTATTTTTTATTCTTTGAAGGAGCTTGTGTTAGCTTGGTACATGTCATATGTACTAGAAAAGAATGTTCATTCTGCAGTTTGTTGATGCTAGTGTTGTATGTTAATAAGGTAAAATTGTTAATCATGTTTAAATGATTGGGCCTCTAAAGTAATGAATGATTGGGCTTTTTTCCTGTTTTTATCATTATGACAAAAGAATCTTAAAATCACCAGCTTTGTACATTTATCTGTTTTTCCTTTCAGTTCTTTCAACTTTCCCTTTAGGTATTCTGGAGCTCTTTTGAAATGTGTGAAAATTTAGGATTGTTATAATTTATGTTTGAACCATTATGTCATCATGAAATGTCCTTTATCCCAAATAGTATATCTTGTCTTGCAACCTATTTTGAACTTCTGTCAGTATAATCACTCTATGTTTCTTTTCATCAATATTTCTATAATTTATTTTTTCCTTTTCAGCCTATCCACATTTTATATTTAGAATATGTCTTTTGGACATAGCATACTATAGATTTATCTAGATCTTTGATCCAGTTTGACAATCCTGGCATTTTCATTGGTGTGTTTATTCTGTTTACATTTAATATAATTACTATTATAGTTGGATTTAAAAAACTGTCATTTTATTAGGTCATATGTATCTCATATTTTTTTTTAAATCTTTCCTTTCTTGCCTGTTTCTGATCTGTCGAGTTTTATAAATTTTATTCTTTTAATTAGGTTTTCAGTATACATTCTTCTATAATTATAACTTTAATCATCCTAGAGGTTTTAGTAAACATGTTTGATTTATTAATGTATTATAAATTAATATTAGAAAATCTAAGAAAGTTTAACTTTGTTTGTTCCTTCTTGGCCTTTGTGATATTTTTTCATGTATCTTACTTCAACATGTATTATAAACCATATAGATATTATTGGGTTTTTTGGTAAATAATCAATATTCTTTTCTACTTATCCATATATGTATATACACGCACACACACACCACACACACACACACACACACACACACACACACACATATATACATACATACACTTTTTGTACTCTTCATTCATTTTTGCATTTCTTTTCCTGCAGTCCAGGATAATTTTCCTTTAGCCTGAAGAAATTCCTTTAATATTTCTTGTAATGCTGATCTGCTAGAGGTATTGTTTTTAGCTTTTTTGTATGTAAACACCTTTGTATTGGCTATTTAACAAAATTAAAAAAATTTTTAATTACAGTTGACATACAATATTATATTAGTTTCAGGTGTACACCTGAGTAATTAGATATGACATAACTTGCTGAATGATCATCCTCATAAATCTTGTACTATTCTGACACCATACATAGTTATTAGGATATTATTGACAATATTCCCTGTGTTGTAACTTAAAACCCTTTCACTATTCTGTAACAACCAATTTTCACTTCTTAATCTCTTTACCTTTTGACTTGTCTTCACAACCCTCCTCACATTTGGCAACCATCAAAATATTCTCTGCACCCTGGCTGGGTAGTTCAGTTGGTTGGAGAGTCATCCCATAAACCAAAAGATTGTGGGTTCAATTTCTAGTCAGAACACATAATGGAGGCAACTGATCGATATTTCTCTTTCACCTTGATGTTTTTTTCTCTCTCTTCCTTCTTTTCTCAGTAAAAATCAATAAAGGTGTCCTCAGATGAGGATTAAAAAAATGTTCTCTGAATCTATGAGTCTGTTTATGTTCTGCTTGTTCACTTATTTTGTCTTTTTAGATTCAATTATTTTTTTAAAGATTTTATTCATTTATTTTTATAGAGGGGGGAAGGAAGGAGACAAGAAGAAAACATCAATGTGTGCTTGCTTCTCACGTGCCTCCTACTGTGGACCTGGCCCACAACTCAGGAACATGTGGTGACTAGGAATCGAACCTGCGACCCTTTGGTTCACAGACTGGTGCTCAATCCACTGAGTTACGCCAGCCAGAGCTATATTCAATTCTTGATATTCTTGATAGATAATGTATTTATTGCCATATTTTGTTTACATATTTTATATATATTTTTGTTCTTCTTAAAGAAGACCCTTTAACATTTTATATAATACTGATTTGGTAGTGATGAACTCCTTTAGCTTTTTCTTGTGTGGTAAGCTTCTTATCTGTCTTTCAAATGTAAATGATAGCTTTGCTGCATGGAGTAATCTTGGTTGTAGATTCTTGCTTTTCATCCTTTTGAATATTTATTGCCAGTTCCTCTGGCCTGCAAAGTTTCTGGTGAGAAATCAGCTGATAGTCTTATGGGAGCTCCCTTTTAGGTAACTAACTGCTTTTCCTTTATTGCTTTTAAGATTTGCTCTTTGTCTTTAATCGTTTTCATTTTAATTATGATGTGTCTTGGTGTGGGCCTCCTTGGGTTCATCTTGTTTGGTACTCTGTGCTTTCTGGACTTGTATGTCTATTTCCTTCAACAGGTTAGAGAAGTTTTCTGTCATTATTGTTTCACCTAGGTTTCCAATTTCTTACTCTCTCTTTTCTCCTTCCAGCACGCCTATGATGTGAACGTTGTTACACTTGAAGTTGTCCCAGAGGCTCCTTCCACTATCCTCATTTTCTTGGATTCTTTTTCTTTTTTGCTGTTGATTGGATATTTTTTTGCTTCCTTATCTTCCAAATTCTGATTCAGTTCTCAGCTTCATCTGCTGTATTGTTGATTCCTTGTAAATTCTTCTGTTCAGTTGGTGTATCCTTCATTTCTGACTGGTCCTTTTTTATGCCGTTGCAATTCTCACTAATTTTGTTGCGCATCCTTATATCCATTGAACTCAGCATCTGGTAGATTGCTTGTCTCATTTTGTTTAATTATTTTTCTGGAGTTTGTTTTGTTCTTTCATTTGGGACATGTTTCTTTGTCTTCTCAGTTTGTCACCCTCCCTGTGTTTGTTTCTATGTATTAGGTAGATTTCCTACATCTCCCAGGCTTGGTAGAGTTGCCTTATGTAGTAGTAGGTGTTCTGTAGGGTTTAGTGACTAAAACTCCTTGATCACTGAACCTCCACCCTCAAGGTGTGCCCCCTCCAGGGTCAGTGTACACACTCCTCTTTTGTAGTTGAGCTTTGATTGCTGTTGGCATGTCAGTAGGAGGGATTTACCCCCAGGTCAATCAGCTGCAAGAATGGCTGCCACCACAAACCACCATGGAGGATCAGCTGTGCATGGGCCCACCCAACAGAGCAGGACTTACTTCAGTGGGGCTGTGGTGCCTACTGAGTCTGTTCCTTGAGAGTGTTGCTTGTGGAGGCTCTTGGATGGTGATGCTTTGATATGGTCTGGAGCTGACCTCTGGGTACTTTGGGGGCCTCCTGGGAGGTGCAGATGAGGGTTAGCTGTCACTTGTGTTCTGCCTGGTGCCACCACCATAAGCTACAAAGTAATCTGCAGATGGCTACCACTTGTGCTAGGGTTGAAGATGCCCAAGCAAGGCCAATCAGCAAACCAAAGCCATCTGCTGCTAGTGGTTGGCCTAGGACCACTTAGTGAAGGGTATGGGGCATGCTGAGGTCCAATACTACTGTTGGAGAGATTTTAGGAAATTCTGAAACACGAGCTAGTACAGACCATTGTTATGGAAAAGCCCCTGGAAGTAACTTGGGTGGGCCTGAAAATTGGGAGGGGTAGGGCATCGGAATCACTTTGGCAGGGCAAGCAGTGTGAGCCAGGTTGATGGAGACTCAGATGTGGTAGCTACCCTGCTGGCTCTGTGTGGGAAGGGCTCATCAAAGAAACAATGGACTCTACATGCACTTCTCTCTGGGAGAAAGCTGCCACGCTTCATCCTCCTCCATCCTCTCCCATTTTTTGCCTGATGCCAGACAATTCATTTTCTCCATATATCTCTTGCGCTTTTCAATGTACTGTTCCAGTGTTGGAGATCAGAGGGAGTGAGTTTGAATGAGTTCATACACAGGCCCTCTAAGAGCAACTGCCTGGGACTCCAGAAGCCCTCAGCCACAGCCTCAATCCCCACGGGTTTTTACAGCCAGAAGTTATGGGGATTTCTCTTCCTGGCACTAGAATCCTGGGCTGGGGTGCCTTTAAATGGGGCTGGGACATATGCTCCTCAGTGGGAACCTCTGCAGCCAATGTATCCCTCCCAATTTTTATCTGCTGCATGTTGGTGTGGGACAAGCCTGTTCTGCATCTCCACTCCTTCTACAGTCTTAGTGCAGCTTCTTCTTTAATTTCCTAGTTGTAGCATACCCATTCAGCCAGATTTCATATGGTTCTGAATGATGGTGGTTCTGTGGTTTAGTTGTAATTTTGATGTAGATGTGGGAAGAGATGAGTACCACCTTTATCTACACTGCCATCTTGACTGGAAGTTTGACCTTTTTTGAAGGAAAATTTTTCTGGTACGGAATTCTAGGTTTGTATCTTTTTTTCTTTTTTGATTCTACAAATATGTCATTCTTTTCTTTTCTGGCTGCTTATAATTTATGTTTGAAAAGTCAGCCATCAATCTTACTGTTGCTCCTTTAAAGATGTGTATTTCTTTGCTGCTTTTAAGATTTTATTTTTGTTTTTTAGTTTATAACAGTTTTACTGCATGGTTTCTAAGCATGATTTTCTTTGCAATCAACCTGTTTGGGGTTTTCTTGGTTGATGGTTTACCATTAAAATATTGGTGAAAATAAAGGTAGAGTGATTATATTAATAGAAGTTCAATTTTTAAAATTATAAACAAAATATTGTATGTCTGTATAATGTAACTCCAAGGAGGCTGAAGAGGATATCTTCCTTCAGTAGTGGTTCTCCTGTTTAACTTTTAGGCCATTTGAGTAAGGTGCTGACACCTTAGTTTATCATAGGAATTGAACTATTTAATTAGGGTCAGTTTGGATTTGCATTTTTAGGAAGGCTTAGTCATCTCTCATTTGTCAACATTGACCTACTATGTTTTTGATTGAGAGATTGTTAGGTTTCCCCTCCACAGTTCTGAAAGACTACTGGAGATTCATATCCCTTCTTCGGAGGTTTTGAGATTTGCCCTCTGATCTCTTGCTTCACACTACTTCAAATTCAGGCAGATGTTGGAGACCTGTCATGTATTGCTTGTGGTTATTCCCCATTTTCTAGCAAGTTTTATCCAGAGTACCATGAAACTGAGGGGGATTTTACGCTGCCATCTAGCTTATTCCTGTAGCCTCCTGCATCACTGTAGAACTAGGCAAATATTCCTTTTTATTCTTGCATTTGAAAGTTTTCAGTCCAGTACACAAAAGCTCTACTCCTTTTTGTTTTCACCCATCCTTCTGCCTGGGCCAATCTCTATTCTTAATCTATACCCAGAATCTTTAAATGATCTTAAGAAAGAAATAGAAAGTGATTGTCAACTCACCTAGAAAGGGCTCTTCTCTTTCAGTAGTTTTGGATTATCTACTTCTTGTTACTTTATAAGCTCTCCAATGTTGTAAAAATATGATTGCAATTCATTCATTTTGTTCCTGGTTGTTGAAATATAATAATAATTGCTATCCTTAAAGTTTGAAACAGTGAAATCTGTTTTTTTCTTATAAAAATAATACATGCTATATTAACTTTAGCTAACTTATACTGCATAATAAGTGCTCCCAGTAATTCATTGACTTACAACAAAAAGGTTTATTTTTTTCTGCTGCTATATGTGAGCTGAAGACTGGCACTGGTTCTACTCTTGCTCCATCTGTCTTCTGATTCTGAGATCCAGGCTGGTGACCACATATTTGGGCCACATTGTTCTTATAACAGTAAAAGAAAGATAACTGGCAAAATACAAATAAGACCTTTGTCTGTTTTAACCATTTACTCATGGTAACAGGAAAGTTCTCAAACTGGGTACATTTAGTCTTGCTTTGCCATGTAGTCCCAAATATAAAATATCTTTAACACAAATTTAGGTTTGATCCATGACATTCAGTGCTATTACTTTCTTATTTATTCTCTGAGAATATAAAAATAAGAATTTGGGGATTTTCTGAAGGATATTTTTTTTAAGGGAGAAAGTACTAGAAATAATAAAAGTGAAGAGCAAGAAATTATTGATCCAACCTAATTCAAGGTCTGTCTGGAAAAAGTCCAGCCATTTATGTGATGCCGACATAACTTGGAAGCCAAGAAGAGTAGACTGGAATGTGCATGTATGAACAATGATGGCTTCACTATACTGGTCATTGGGGGTAGTGAAAGCCATTGAATGAGCATGTGTATTGTGTGGCTATTGCATTCAAAATGACTGAACAAGTAGAGCAATGAATCTGGAACAGATTTTGTGTTAAGCTTGAACATTCCTCTATGGAAACTATTCACAGGATTGAAAAGGCTGCACCTATGGGCAATTGGTGATTGACAGCTTCTTCACCACAATGAGCCCACTCATGCATCACGTCTCATGCAGAGTTTTTTGGCGAAACATCAAATAAATCAAGTGACTCAGTCCCTTACAGCCCAGATTTGGGCCCCTATGGCTTCTGGCTTTTTCCAAAACTAAAATCACCTTTGGAAGGGAAGAGATTTCAGACCATCAGTGAGATTCGGGAAAATACGACAGGGCAGCAGATGGAGATTGGGAGAACTGTCAGATCCCAAGGTGCCTACTTAGAATGGGACTAAGGTGTCATTGTATTATGTACAGTGTTTTTTGTATGTTGTATCTTCTTCAATATATGTCTCTTTTTCATATTATGTGGCTGAATACCTTCTGAACAGTCCTTGTATGTTTCACAGTGCTGTTTAAACTGGGTTAACCAGACTTCCTCTTAGAATAGCCATGAAGAGGGTTAAGTTTTTTTAGTCATTTGTATTTATAGATGTTTTTCTATTCAGAGAAATTCTTAGTGGCTCAGATTTTCATGAAGGGAGTACATCTGTAGGTAAAGTGAGAGTAATTTTGTACCAATTGGGGGAGGGCAAGACTCATTTGTGAATTTGGACACCAAGGGCTCTTAGCATTTGGGACATGGAAGGAAAGGGAGGTGAAAGAGGACTGGGAAACATTTTCTACCTTGTAATTTTGCCTTAGGTTCAGCCTGGTGGAGGGTGGCATGCCAATGAAAATCGAACTTGTAAGAGGGACTTAAATGAGATACATCTAGATTCAGATTCTATTCCAGTTAAAAGTTGTGTTATTTGAACAACAGACTTGTCTTATTTATAAAATAGAGATAATTGACTTACTGATTCTACTGTCTTTTACGATAATTATCCCTCGGTCTCTTGAGTCATCGCTTCTTCTTTAGCCAACTTAAATTTTATGGTCCTTTATCCTCAGCTCCCTGGTATACACCCTTGACTATCTTTTCTCACTCTCTTAATCATACTCACTTGAAAAAACTATACCCCAGGTTCACCCACTTTTCTGTCACCTCCAAGTCTGTACCTGCAGAGCTGTATGTGTTTAGAGGAAAATGTAAAGTCAGGCTGTCTAATTTTACTTTAAAGTCATGGTCACAAGCATTGCACAAGTCCCTGATACTTCCTGGTATTCATACTGTATTTTCCTAAATCATTTTCTCTATTTTTTTAGATGGCTTATTTCTTGTCTTCTGTCATTAGACCTTCCAACAATATCTCATTCCTAGTCTTGGATTCAGCTCATGGTTTTGTTTTCTGGCTCACTGAAAATTATTGAAGCAATCAGAAGAGATCTTTCATAAACTCATTTGATCACGTCTATTTACCTACATCTCCCATTTCTAGACTGTGTCTTCTCACCTATTTTCTACCTTTCCAAAGCCAAATTCCTCCATTATGTATTAGATTCATTTATTTATGCCTGTTTAAGGACATTGCTCCAGCAATTCTCCATTCTCAGATTTCTCAGTACCATATCACTGCCATAAGAAGACAAAATTTACTGCTGTTTTTATCTTTAAAACATCTTTTACTTCTCCCTACTTATCTTGCCAGGTAACACTTTATTTGCTCCTCATCCACAATAAACTCCTTAAAAGAGTTGTCTATGTTCACGGATTTCAGTTACACTCTTCCAGTTTCCTCTTAAATCCAGTACAGTTAGGCATTTGCCATTGTCATTGCCTTGAAACTACTCTTGAAAAGGTTACCGATGGCCTTCATATTGCTAAATTTCAAGTTAATTTCTCAATATTTATCTCCCTTGACTTAGCAGCAGCATTTGATTTAATTGAGCATCCGCTCTTACATACACCTTCTTCACTTGGCTTCCAGGCAATTACACTTTTCAAAAAATCTTTCTTTTATCTCTTATCCACCTCCTCCCCTCAGTCTCTTAAAAGTTGGAGTATCCATCTGGTTCTCTTCTTTGTCTACACTCACTCCTTTGATGACTCTGGCTAAAAATACCAACTTCATCCTGAAAACTCACAAATTTATATACCCATTTAAGACCCTTCTCTTGAATTCCAGCTCATAAATATACCAATATGCATCTATGTAGCCATTTGGATGTCTAATAACATATAGTTAATATGTCTCAAACCAAATTAATGATTCCTTGCTTAAAAGTTGCTCTTTCTGCAGTATTTGTTAGCTCAGTAAATGTCTACTAAATTTTTCCAGTTGGAGCCATCTTGATTCTTACCTCTTTTACTCCCATAACTAATTCATAATGAAAATCTTGTCAAGCCATACTTTCAAAATACGAGAGTATGTTTAAAACATACCCCTTCTCACTACCTCTACTGCTACCACTCTGGTCTAAACCACTGTGACGTGCCCCCTGGGGTGCTGCAGTAACTTCATAACTTGTCTCTCATTTGCCCTCTTACGTGCCTTCTTACAGTCTTTTCTCAACACAGTAGCCCAGTGAGCCCTTCAAAGGGTAAGTGAAATATTTCACTCCTCTGCTCAGGACTCTCCAGTTGCCCCTAGGAACTACACAACTTCCTTAAATGTCACATTCTCAAACCACTGTAATTAAAATTACAACTTCTCTTTTTCACATATACTCTCCCCACATATACTCCTAATTCCCCTTACTTGCTCCTTTTGTCTTATAACATTATTGCCATTTAACATTTTAATTTACATATTAATTGTTAATGGTCTTTCTTTTGTTAGAATAAGCCTCATCAGGGCAGGGGGCTTTATTTGTTTTGATATATTCCAAGTACCTGAAACATTGCCTAGCACATAATAAGTGCCCAGTAAATATTTGTTGAGTAAAAGAATGCCTGCCTCTCAAGATTTTGTACATATTAAATGTGAAAATGTACTCGTATACCTCAAACAATAACTGGGACATTATACATGTTTAATGAATTGGTTCTCTTTCTTCCCTGCTTCCTAGTTCCTATACTTTGTGTAGGTATCTGAAAATGTTAGGAGTGTTGTAGACCTCTAGAAACCATGTGTCCATTCTCCCTGCTGTAGTCTTTGCAGTTGAACCCAGCTTTTCCTCATTCCTCTTTTTGTTCTGAGACTTCTTCCATCCAGCAGAGGAGATGGAAGGAGTTAGAATCAATGGAGTAGAAAGAGGGAGAAGGGAAAAGATCTTACAGATTCTTATAGGCAGAAAAATTGATCAGACTTCTATTTTTAATGATCTTTCCCTCATTATTTTCTGGTTCACAGTTCCTGGCATGCAGCTGATGCTCAACAAATTTTTGAATGACTACATTTTCTCTGTTCAGTGGAATTGCTCTTTCCAAACGTAGGTCTCTTCTATGGATTAAAAGAAGCAAAAGAGTCTGAGGAGTAGGTGGTTATTCAGAATAGTGAGTAAAAGCTGATATAGCCCTATGCTACGTGGGCCAAAAGGAGAAAATAGATTTATGAAGTGAATCAGAAATAGACAGTTTTTGGCATGAACAAGATGTTGAAAAAAGTATAGCCCTTAGATTGTATAAAATGCTTTTGTTGTTTTATTCTTACAAAACTTCTTGTTATCACATTACTAGAAATGGGGAAACTGCGTTTTAGGTGATGTATCATGTACAAGTTCAAACAGTAAGTGTCAGAGTTGGTGCTCAAAACCAGATCCTCTTGATAACTAATTTCTGCTCATGATAGTATAACAAGGAAACTAAGGAGTAGCACAAAAAATAGTCTGAGTCATTTATCCTAGGTTTATGGCTTGGCTCTGCATATCATAGGTTAAATCACATTCTTTCTCTGAGCCTGATGACCTTTTACAGGGTGATGGTTATGAGACTTAAATGGGAGAGTGAATGTAAAATTGCTGTAAAAGTGTTTTGTTGGTGTTATTATTCCATCATAGGGTGGTAGGCCATGACTGAATTGAGATTATAGAAAATGGTATGACTGAGGAGAGGCAAGTAAGAATACAATTGTATCCAGTCCCTAGGAAAATGTCACCAGAGATAAATAAGACATAATAGGGCTGATAAATCTGAAGAAAATTGGTAAATATTAAAATGAATGAGAGAAATGAGAAGTTAAGAGAGAAGGAAATAACTTCATAATTAGCAAGGGAATTGCACTCCTAATTAATAAGAAGTATCTGTAGATTTTCTCCATAACACATTACAACATAATCAGAGATTCTCAAACTAAATGAGACCTCAGGGTTCACCATTTTATAGGAAAGGAAATGGAGGAAGCTCAAAGAAGTCAAATAAATTGCTCAAAGCTGTATAAATGGAAGAATAGAAAATCCAGGGATTTTCCTATATAACAGGAAAAAAACTAATAAACATCACATTCTAATAAGAATATCACTAATAAGATATTCTGTTACTTTCTTTTACTCCCTATACATCAGGCTCTGTACTGAGCACTTTTCATTTATTAACTCAGTAAAAATTATTCATAACCTGTTGGGATAATATAGCCTATTATTGCAATTTTACATATGAAGAAACTGAGGCACAGAGAAGTGAAGTGATATGTCTTAGTTACATAGCTTAATGGTGGAACTTAGCTAAAATTTCAAATTGGTACTGTGAGTTGCCCATATTATTTTTTTTTTAAGATTTTACTTATTTATTTTTAGAGAGAGGGAGGGAGAGAAACATCAATGTGTGGTTGCACTTGCTCGCCCCCTACTGGGGACCTAGCCTGCAACCCAGGCATGTGCCCTGACTGGGAATCGAACCAAGGGCCCTTTGGTTTGCAGGCCAGCACTGGGCATTCAACCCACTGAGCCACACCAGCCAGGGCCATACTCTTTTTTAAAATTTAGATACTTAAATTTTAATTTAAATATTATTGCTTTTACAGTTTTCCCAATTTCTCCCTTTTGCCCCCTTGCACTCAACTTGCACCCACTCCCATAGTTAATCCCCACACTACTGTCCATGTCCCTGAGTCATTCATACATGTTCTTTGATTAATCCCTTCACCTTCTTTCAACTAGTCCCCACCTCCCCCCGTCCTCTTACAGCTGTCAATCTGTTCCATGTTTCTATGCCTCTGGTTCTATTTTTGATCATTAGTTTATTTTGTTCATTAGTATCCACTTAGAAGTGAGATCATATGTTATTTATCTTTCAATGACTAGATTATTTCACTTAGCATAATATTCTCTAGTACTATCTATACTGTCAAAAAGGTAAGAATTTCTTCTTTCTTATTGCTGCATAGTATTCCATTCTGTAAATATACCACAGGTTTTTTTTATCCACTAATATACTGATGGGCATTTGGGCTGTTTCCAGATCTTGGCTATTGTAAATAATCATGCTATGAACAGAGGGGTGCATATTTTTTTTCAGTTGGTATTTGGGGATTCTTAGGATATATTCCCAGAAGTGAAATTATGGGGTCAAAATGCAGTTTTATTTTAAATTTTTTGAGGAAACTCCATACTGTTTTCCACAATAGCTGTGCCAGTCTGCATTCCCACCAACAGTGCACTAGGTTTCCTTTTTCTCCAATCTCTCACAGAACTTGTTGTTTGTTGATTTATTAATGGTAGCCATTCTGGCAGGTGTGAGGTGATAGCTCACTGTGGTTTTAATTTGCATCTCTCATATGATTAGTGATGTTGAGCATATTTTCACATCTTTATGGGCCGTCTATATGTCCTCTTTGGAGGGGTGTCTATTCAGGTCCTTCGCCCATTTTTAAATGGATTGTTTGTTTTCTTTGTGTTGAATTGTATAAGTTCTTTATCTATTTTGGAAATTAACCCCTTATCAGATGTATCATTGGCAAATGTGTTCTCTCATATAGTGGGTTCCCTTTGCATTTTGTTGATGATTTCTTTTGCTGTGCAAAAACTCTTTAGTTTGATGTAGTCCCAGTTGTTTATTTTTTCCTTTGTTTCCATTCCCCTAGGACATGTATCAGCAAAAATATTACTATAAGAGATGCCTGAGATTTTACTGTCTATGTTTTCTTCTAGGATTTTTATGGTGTTGCAACTTACATTTAAGCCTTTAATCCATTTTGAGTTCATTCTTGTGTATGGTGTAAGTTGGT
>PVKM010037012.1:0-14610 GCA_004027735.1 Carollia perspicillata | reverse complement strand
AGCTGTAACCACTACAGAGGTTATATTTGTCAAACATTTTCTCTAAATCTTTAAACAACACTGCCTTTCTACTTCTTAAACTTTGTTCTGAATAATAACCTTTTGATTTTATAAAGGCTTTAGATTTACTGAAAAGTTATAAAGTTAGGACTGAGAGTTCCCATATGCACCATATCCATTTTCTACTTTTATTAACATTTTAGGTTAGTCTGGTATATTTGTGATGGTAGCAATCTTTTTCTTTCATGGATTGTGATTTATACCTAAAAAATTCATCAGTGAATACTAGGTCACATAAATTTGTTTTTTTTCAAAGTTTTATAGTTTTGCATGTTACATCAAGCTCTGTGATCCATTTTTGAGTTATATTTGTGAAAAGTATAAGGTCTGCATATAGATTCATCTTTTTTGCATATGGGCATACAATCATTTAGGCAATATTGGCTAAAAAGTCTCCTGTTTCTTCATTGAATTACTTTGGCTTCTTTGTGAAATATCAGGTAACTATTGTGTGTGACTCTATTTCTGAACACTCTGTGTTAGTCCATTGATCTATGGATCTATTTTTTTCACCAATACTATGTTGTCTTATTTACTGTAGCTTTATAGTAACTCTTGACATTGGGTAGTGTGAGTCCTTAAATTTTGCTCTTTCCTTCAGTATTGTATGGGTTTTCTAGGCCTTTTGCTTTTTCATATATATATTTTTGAATTCACAAAATAACTGACTGGGATTTTGATTGGATTTCATTGATTCCACAGATCAAATGGGAAGAATTAATGTCTTAACAACAGTGAGTATTCCAATTATAAAAACAAAGTATCTCTCCATTTATTTAGATCTTTAATTCATGTCAAAATTTCAGTTTTCTGCATATATATCTGGAATATATTTCATTAGATTTATACCTAGCATTTCATTTTTGGTAACATTGTAAATGCCTTATAAATATAAATATATACCATTTATATATATATATATATATAATTTACCATTTATAATGTAACATTTATAAATATATACCATTTTTAAGTTACCAAGTCCAATTGTTTATCATTGAGATATAGAAAAGCAATTGATTTTTGAATATTCATTTTATATCTATAAGCTTGCTATACTTATTGTAGTTATTTCTAGGAGTTTTTTAAATTTATTCTTTGGAATTTTTTTACATAGACAACCATGCCATCTACAAAAAGAGTTTTGTTTCCAATTGTGTGCATTCTGTTTCCTTTTTTTTAAATTGACTACCTAAGATTTCCTATACAATGTTGAATAGAGCGATGAGAGAAAATATTCTTGCTTTATTTCCAATTTTAGAGGGAAAGTGTTCGGTTTCTTACCAATAAACATGATGTTAGCTATCGGGTTTTTTTCTAGATTTACTTTATCAAGTTAAAGTAATTACTCACAATCCCTGAGCGTTCTTAATCCTTATTGGGTGTTGGACTTTGCTAAACACTTTTTCTGCATCAACTGATATGCCATTTTTTTCTTCTTTATCTTGTTGATATGGTGTGTTATATTGATTTTTTGGTGGGCTTTATTTTTAAAGCAGTTTTAGGTTCCCTGAGCATAAGGTTGCAGAGGTTTTCCTGTGCTCCACACATGCACAGTCCCCCTCACTGTCAATATTCTGCAGGAGCGGCATGTTTGCGACAATCAACTAACCTACACTGGCACAGCATTACCACCCCAAGTTCACAGTTACACTAAAGTTAAGTCTTGGTTTTGTATACTCCTTGGGTTCTGACAAACATGTAATGACATGTATGGACCATTATAGTATACTACAGAATAGTTTCACTGCCGTAAAACTCCTCTGTGCTCTGTCTATTCATCTCTCTCTCCCAACCTCTGGTGATGACTGGTACTTTTACCATAACCATAATTTTGCATTTCCATAATGTCAGATAGTTGAGATCATACAGTATATAGCCATTTCAGGCTGGCTTCCTTCTCTTAGAAATATGTATTTAAAGTTTCTCCATGTCTTTCCATAGCTTAATGGCTTTTATTTTTAGTGCCGAATAATATTCCATTGTCTGGATGTACCACAGTTTACCTATTTACCTACTGAAGAACATTCTAGTTGCTTCCAAGTTTTGGAAACTATGGGAAAAATTACTGTAAACATTCTTAGGCAGGTTTTTTGTGGACTTAAGTTTTCAACTAACTCCCTTGGGTAAATTCCATGGAGCATAATTGATAGATCATATGGTAAGAGTATGTTTAGTTTTGGTTTAAAAAAAAAAAAGAGTACCTTCCAAATGGCTGTACCACTTTGCATTTCCACCTGCAATAAATAAGACTTTTTGTTGCTCCACATCCTTTCCAGCATTTGTGGTTTTCAGTGTTTTGGATTTCAGTGATTCTAATAGGTTTATAGTAGTATTTCATTGTTGTTCTAGTTTGCACTTCCCAATGAGCTCCTCTTCATATTTGCCACTCATTTCCCCTACCTTTCTAATTTTTATAGATATTTTCTTTATCAAATATTTCTTTTTTCAAACCTGCAGGGTTCTGCGTGGGAAGGCTAACCTCAGCCAGTGTCCAGAGTTCTTGCCCTTTCCCCTCCCCTGCCCCCAGCAGTGTACCTTTCTCAGGTCTTCCAGCCTTCAGCCAAGATGAGTGATAAGCCAGACTTGTCTGAAGTGGAGAAGTTTGACAAGTCAGCACTGATGAAAACTAAAAGCAGAGAAAAAGCTATTCTCCTCTCAAAGGAAACTACCCAGCAAGACAAAGAATGTGTTCAAACATCATAAAATGAGGATCTTCTCCCAAGAGCAAATGCCACCATTGCCTGGGTGTCTTGGTTTGGGGCTTGTTTTTGTAAACTTCTGAGTCGTAGACATTTGGGACAACCCCTGATGCCCTCTCACTTGTACTTCCTGGCTAAGAAGTCAGGGGTAACCAATGTTGCCTTAACTACAGTTTTAAACTTTCCACGGGTGCATAAATCCCAGCTGCAGATGCTGTCGATAATGCCAGAACCGCTGACCTTTGCATGTGCAGGCCTCGCCTTCCCTGCAGAATAAGCTGCCTGTAACCATCCCCAATGGGTACCTCCCTTGCTCTACAATCTTCAAGAAGTGGCGTGGTTTTGCAGCTTCTCACAGTTTATTTTCATTTCTAATGCAGCAATAACACCATGAATATAACCAATAAAAAATAAGGTTTCTTTTTCTGTACTATATTTTATTCTTTCCAATTTGATTAAACTTGGAAAATACCAACTTATACTAAGATGATAAATATTTGGTAAGACAAATTGATATTTTAGGTTTATGATAAAAATAGGAAGAGTTTGATGGGTTGAATGTTGTTTAATCCTGATCAAGAAACCATCAATATTGGCAGGTGATTCTTAAGTTGGCTTTCTTGGCCCTTCCATATCTTCGGGATGTTACTGAATGAACTTTGTAGGCCTGTCCCAGAGCACCAGTCGTTTTTCAATATGGCCCCACTGACTCGTACTGAGCTTTGCATGCGGTAGCAGATTGAAAAACTTACCTCAGCCTCCATAGCTAATCATACACCTTCAAGGGCCCAACAGCACAACAAATGTTTCACTACGTGAGAGCTTGTAGTGCAATTATCTGTTTGACAAATGCTCAGTATTTTTATCAATCATGCTGACTGGGCATAAGAGAGATATAGTCTAATACATAACAATGAAAACTGTTGTCTCCCTGGTCTCCTGGTTTATCTCCCCTCATTTTTACTTTTGAATGAAAATTTTTCCCAAAACCAGGAAATAAAGTTAACTTCCTCTTGGGTGCCTACCGCGGTCCTTTCTTTTTTTTTTTCTTCTTCCTTTTTACTCTCCACTTTCTCCCAAACAGCCTTTAGAAATGTAAACGTAAGAGGAATTATGCTGCAAGCATGTTCTTCATAAAAGAACAGCTTTTAATTAAATTAGAAAAAAAAAATACCGCCACAGGCAACACTTAAACTGACAAGCAATGCATTCTATTAATCTTTGCAGAGAGGCACTGTACACTGCACTTAATTTAATTAGGTAGAGAAAAGGCCTGTTCAGTCCTAGGGGGGTTACCAATGTCCTTTCAAATTGAGGACACAGCATTTATATAAAGTCATTTTAATATCAGGCAATACATTTCTAAACAGTAATTTTAAAATATTATTTGCTGTTATTAAACAATACCTTGTTGTAACTTCTCACTTTATGAGAGGACTCTCATTTCTCAGAGAAATTTCACCCACCAACAGGCCTTTTGCTCCCCTTCAATAATTTATTGACTTTGAAAGTGTTAAATAATTAGGACTAGGTTCCCGGGAAAACAACTGCACTAGGGAAATACACGTCAAAGCTATATTACAGTGGATAATGTATTTGGATTATGTCTCACTTCTGGGCCATGGTAGTGAGTGATAACAAATAACTTTTATATTAAAAATTATATTACAGTTGAGAAGTAGGTTATATTCTGATATCACTCCCGGCACTACAGATACAGGAAGAAAAACTTTAGGATATTTCAGTCATCTTTTTAAATTTCAAATCTTACTTTCCAACACTTCAAAATCTTCACTGAATATTTCTATCTTTTTTGACTACCTGAAGACACTAGAGAGCTTATTAATCTGTCACAAACCTAAATTATAATAGAAAAATAACCCACGGATCACACTGAGCAACCAAAAGCAAGTGACTATTGTTCAAAAAAGTAACTTCTATATTAAGAATTGTCCTGTTTATGCAGATTTGTTTTTACTCAGAATTTCAGAGAACACCATTGCAATATTTCTAGGGAGTATTATGATTCAAAGTTAAGATATATATATATATTATATATATATATTATATATGTATATCTGGATTTTATTCATTAATTGATCTACTCATGAGAGTACTTGAAGGTAGACACTAGCCTAGGGCACAGTGATTTATTTGAACTAATCAAACCAGGTTCCTGACAACATAAAGCTTAATGTCTAACAGTCTTGGGGTTGTTTCTATCTGTGTTTTTAGGTTGAAGTCAAGGTTGGAGTAATTTTCAAGCAAAAAAAGGACTACTGAATAAGGGATTAATAGGAGGTATACTAATCCCTCTTTTGCTTACCTATCAGTACAACAAAACATCTTTCCCAATTATAAGGATAATACATGTTGACAAAATTAGTCCACAACAAACAGTGCAAATTCACTCTCGGCAACAGCCGGGAAGCATCCAATTTTCAGCTCTGATCTGAAAGCCCAAGCAGATATTTGATTTAAAATTACTGTTTGGGGACAAATTAAAAAGTTCATTTTCAAGCAGAATGTTTCTGGCATTCATTTGCACAGACGCTTACATAACTGGTCAAAATTCTTCCCTTGTTTATGTAAGGAGAACTGATTGTTAAATGCATAATACAGAATCGGGACCAAAGGAAACCACACAAATGCTGGGTATTATCACTACTTGGATATTATCACTACTCTATCAGGGTAGGAACCTAGGCTTTGGTGCCAGGTAGACCTGAATTTAAACCCCAGTTCTGCCATTTATTAGCTGAATTATCTTAGGCTAATTATTTAACCATTTGAGGTTCAGAAATTTGCTTTTAATATATTAGTAGCAGCTATGCAGCATTGTTACATAAGGATTCATTTCAAAATGTACCCCAAATATTTACTACTCTTCTTGCTTATAGTGAGTCCTAGATAACTGTTGGATGTTATTTTATTTATGGCAGTAAACAGGCCTTCCAATCTGTTTGCATTTCCTGATGCTTTAGATTAATTTCTCTAGCCACCACTAACAGACAACCTGATTCAAGTGATTTTAAAAATAGAGGAAATGAATGAATCTAGAAGTAGAATAATTTTCCAAAAGTTGTTATTATAGACTTGAGAATATCTTCAATAACCAAGTTTTTCCACATATTTTTGCTCTGCCACACATACTTCTGACGGCTGTCCTCACACATGTACCTTCATGACCATTTCCTGGCTGCCACAGCTCTGCCACGGAGCGACCTGCCACAGGACACAGTGCAGAACTGGGAAAGCGAGCGCCAGGAACCATATAGGATCTGTGTTTCACACTATTTTGCAGGGTAGCAAATTAACCTGTCACATTACCATGGATTTGACTGAAGACATGAGAGCCTCTTAGTGAGTGAGAGACAGTTTATTACTCATAACAGAAACAACTGCCACTGTGTCATCATTTGTTTGAGCTATTTCCCAAAGTCTCAATTCCCACAGGGCAATGAGAAGGGCCTGGTGATGTCTGCATGTTTGCTGGATTGTCTTTTCGGAAAGGAGCCCTAATATCAAGGAATCTTAATCTTTTATACTAGACTTTGAGCTAATCTACTTGATTTTGTGCTAGAACAAGACATCATCGTTATTAGTCTGGACAGTACATGAACCTGCCTTTTGCTTCAAAACTATTTCTATCTCTGAAAGCTACTCACTATACAAATGCCTTAAAAGGTTGTATGGAATTAAGGAGCCACGAAGAGAGAAACACAAGACCTCCCATGCAGAGAGCACGCCCCATCCTTATGCCCCTTATTAAAAGTAACTGCATCCTTTGCAAAAGTTTCCTGAAAGTCTTTGCCTCATTCAATATATTTGAGCCGTACTTGCATTCTTAATTCCAACATTAGCAAGGGAAATAGGAGTGTCATAATTGACTTTTATTAATCAAGGTTCCATTTCTAGGACTGAGGAGGGACCACTGCAGCACATGGTTCCTCCACAGCTGAAAAAAGTGGAGTTTTCTTTAAAAAGGGAAAATGAAGAATTATTATTAGTTGGGTTACCACCCAGTAGAGGCTGCAGATCTCTCTGTGTGTGTGTTAATTAGTCAGGATAAATTAAACTCTAAACAAAAGAAGACTTGACTTGGGTTGGTGAACATACAATACAATGTGCAGGTGATGTATCATAGAATGGTACACCTAAAGCCTGTATAGTTCTATGAACCAATGTCATCTCAATAAATTCAATTAAAATACATAAAAGAAAAGAAAAACCCTTTTTTAAGAATACCTGCATTCTGCAGATTGCAATAGGTAGAAAATAGGCTCTATTTACTTTGAAGTTTTGAGATGTGTGTGTTTGAGTGAGAGAGAGAGAGAGAAAGGAAAGAGAGATCATACTAGTAACAGTGATTATCTATGAGTAATGATCATTTGGCTACTGTTTTATCTTCATTCTTTCATTCTACCACATTGAATATATATATTGTATTACCTTATTTGTAGTATATGGACATTAAAAGTTATTAAATTAGGTAATATGTTATTTTAGCTTTATCATAAAAGGTATTTGTGTGGGATACTTTCTTAAGAAGTCATAAAATGTTAATTATGTTGCCACTTAATTTCATTTTGTTGTTGTTGTCCAACATTAATGATGTTCTGAAAGCATATACTGCTGCTAAAGTCTTAGAAACAATTATTTACTATAGCTACCCATGTCATATGGTACTTTCATCATAAACTTCAGTGCTTCATTCATCTTCTTAACTGTTTTTTGGCAAAACCAAATAAAAAGCAACTTAGATAAGCCTGTGTCATAGAAAATTTTCTGAGGAATTCTAAAATATCTCTTACAAGCTATAAACCTATGCTGCTGGTATTTTTTAGATGCATTATTCTTATTTGCAATAACAGAAATACTGGTATTGCAAAACTGTTAAACACATTATCTTGGCTATTCCTTATGCAGAAAATAAAGAGTGAAAGAATCAAATGGAAGGCACACTTATGACCTGTCTAATTATGCTATTGAAAGTTGGGCAAGAATTATATAGACTCTCTTTTTTAAATTTTATTTGTTTCTCTTTAGAGGGGAAGGGAAGGAGAGAGGGAGAGAAATATCAATGTGTGGTTGCTTCCTGTGCATCCCCTGCTGGGAACTGGCCTGCAACTCAGGCATGTGCCCTAATGGGGAACTGAACCTGCGACCCTTGGGTTCATAGGCCCGCGCTCAATCCACTGAGCCACACCAGCCAGGGCAAAAATTATATAGACTCTTGAGGGTTTTCTTTCTCTGTGACTTCACCAAGAAACAATGATCAAGAACTCATTCTGATTTGGGGGATGTTACTTCTAAAACATGGATGCCCCTTAAAATGTTTAAACCTCAGTTCAACATTAAATTTCTGCCAAAAGAATCCTAGGCTTGTGCAGATTCTTTACTAACATTTCTCCTTACAATGCACATAGTCATCCATTCCACAAATATTCAGTGAGTTCTTATTATGTCTTGTGTTTACTAAGATGAATAAGATCGTGTCTGATCTCAAGGGCATTTACACAGAAAACTTCAATTAATGGGATTATTGCTGTAATAAAAGTATATGCAGGAAGCAAAAAGGGAATTTAACTGCCTGATGGTCAAGGAAAGTTCCCCAAAAGTGCCTCAAACTTATGACTTTAAGTCATCGAGTAGAAGGGTGGTAAAGAACCTGGTACAAAATATCATGAACAAAAGCATAAAGGCTTAGGAAAATACAATGGAAGCTAACTATTTAGAGGCTGCTATGGTGATGTTCTGCAGGAATTGAGAAAGAGAAGTAATAAATTTGCCCTCTAAGAGTCAAACTATAATATCAAAACATAAAAGGCTATATAAAAGCAGAGTACCTATTCAAGAAAGACTGAATGATTCTAAAGAAAAATTGCCTATATTTTTCTTGAAATTATTAGTATACATAAAGAAGCAAAAAAGGTTTTGGTTTTCCCTGGAAATGCAGGGTAAAGGAGAACCAAAAAAGAAATAAATGACAGGAACAGTACTTCTTAGTACACAAAATTAGAATTCTATGCTTAAAAGGCTAGAGAGATATATTTTACCACAGTAATTCATCAAAGGAATAACTATCTCCTCACTAGAGATCCCTTAAGAGAAAGCCCAAGAAAATTTTATTCTTGTAGTCCCATTTAACCTTTTCCCAACCAGCATGTGGACATTTTGAATATAAAGCTGATGTGTTTAAAAAATAGAACTTCCCTGCCTTAGTTTGGGTCTCTCCCAGTATCAGTCCCTGAGGCAAGAATTTGGAAAGCGCAAATGAGCAAGGGGGGAACTGTGATGGGCAAGGGAGGAGGAAAGTGGTGTTAATGAGCAATTTGCTATTTTAGGCTGCCAGTATTGAATCCTATGGGGACCGTGTAAGAAATCAAGTACAATAGGTATCAAGATTCTCACTGAATGGTGAGAAATTGGTGCATTTATCCAGGTATCTTATTTTCCATTATCAGGGTTGCTCCCAGGGTGGTGAACTCTACCCACCCCACCCCACATATACACACACTTCTGGGTTACTAAATGCAGAGAAGCAAACTACTGAGAAGTTTGAGAAAGCCCTCAACAGAGAAGAAGTGAGAGTCAAATCCTTGAAGTAGGAAGCTGTCAGCTTGATGGTACCAGAGCTGCAAGTAAACTTGAGTGAAGCAAGATGACACGGGGTAGCATCGCTTCAGTCTCTCACGCCTCACACGAAATCCTCCCTGTAACATTTGCTCAGCACTGTGGCCAGTCAAAAATCTCGTGAAAAAAAAAAAAACCTTAAAACAAAGGTTTAATGATGAAGCTTACTACATCTCTTACTACGGCAACTCATTCTGTGACTACCACTGGGCCCGACCTATATTCCCCTCACTTTGCATTGTGCATCTACCGGTCTACGTTAACTGGCCCATTGATGTGAAGAGAACTTGGTTTCTGAGCGGTTGAAGTCTCAGGTCACCTGCTCTCCTCAGGCCATGGTTGGCGCAATTAGGTATTTGAGTGCTCTGATAATTAAACGAGCAATTTGTATATGCTTCCTGTTTGCAATAACACTTACATGAGATAACCTATCTGAAGGTCATGTGTGTGTGTGTGTGTGTGCACATGTGTGTTGAGATCGGTTGATTCAGATGTCAAAGGGAGAAGTGGATATTAAGATTAATTCTTCAAAATGTGTGTAACTCCATATGTACACATGTAAGACATAAGCAATGGTTAAATAGGATACTATACTGACACCTGGCACCTATGGTTATACAGCTTTAAAATTCTATATGGTTATAATTCCTACATTTATTAGATAAAGGAAGACATATAACAATATACCTACAGGTTAAAAATAGATATGATTCCCCTTGTTATTCACTGAAATATTGACCTTTATTTTGGTGACTATCCATTGCCTTGTGGACTCTTGGACCCAGTCACCTTCGGATAAACTACCTCAGACAGGTCAAAGCCTTCCTTGTGAAAATATATGTTTCTACTGCCATAAACTGCCTTGCTCTTTGGATACTGCTTTATTAATGTTACTTCCTCCTTGATCTAAACATACCCTCTCCCTTTCTAGAAATATATCTTTATAATTCTCTCTCTATATTTTATTATTACTCTAATTGGTTTTTACAACTTGGCAAAATCTCTCATGTTACATTATGAAAAAGCTTTTCCTTGAGGCTTAGTTTTCATATGAGGCACATGAATACTTACTATTAGCCACATGCCAAGTGGAAGAATCTTAAAATATATTATAAAATGCAGCTAGGAAAATAATGCTGATATTCAGACAAAGAAGCTGAAGAATAAGGGAAAGCATACATTGCAAAATGATCAAAATAGTCTCTAATCATCCTACCAAAGAAAGCCTTTGAAGTTTTCAGTTGCTAATTGTCTATTGAAATATCTTTGCTATCTTCTTGCATTATAGGCTCACTTACAACAAAATAATGTAAAAATATTTTAGATATTTATAATTTAGGGGTAGGGAAATTTATCTTGGTGCCTATAATACAGTCAGTAATATTTCAGTCAGGAAAAAATGTTAACGGAATAGTGCCTTTTTATTCCACCTAAAGGTTATTTCTGCCTCTGAATATATTTTACAACAGCACTGGAAACAAATTAACACAATGCCATACACTGAGAACCAGTGAACAGGTGTGTGTATATGAGCTCCATCCTTAAGAAAAACACTAGAAAACAGTTTCCTTGTTTAACTGATAACTTGTAAGTAGAGTTTAAATTTGCAGCAGGTTTTGTTCAGAGGAAATGAAGAATCTCTGGGAATGATTTAGGGATACACAGAGTAGGCTTACCCATACTGCTTTGATTATACAGTCACAGAAGAATAATTTGCTGAGCTCTTGATTTGTCTTATGTTTCTATTGTAATCTTGTTTTCTTGTAGCCCATCAAAAAGCGTCCTGAGAAAGTCTCTGGACCAAAGAAGGAGATGGTTACAAAGACTCTGGTCCCCAGCCTCTGGACTTCTGCAAAGATGCTCGTGCCAGAGTGTGGCATAATAGAAGCAGAGTTGCCTGATCGTGTGGGACCACAAGGGCTTAGAGAGTAAAGATGTTATCAGTAGGATGCACTGTATGTGAAAGAGCTTTTATTAGTAATCATACCACCCTTATGATTCTTGTGCAATCCAAAGATATAAGAGTGCATTACTTAAGCCCTTGAGTGTGGCAAGTAAGACTCATGATGTTGGCACATGTCTTTATGATTACAAATTAAGTTTCCAAGTTTTCCCTCTTTTTCACTACCCTTTGATTGTTATCATGGTTTTGATGAACTCTGGATTTCTTATTATTGACCATAGTTTATCAACCTGTTTTCTAAAATTGTAAGAGTTCCCACTACAACACACACACACACACTCGCGTACACACACACCATTGTTGTCTTTCCCCCAGTGCTCCTGTACACGGGCCATGTGGATTGATTTTCCTTCAAATTAATGGAAGCTGACAATAATAGGCAGGTTTCTGTTTTTGCAATGGTGCTTTCCTATCCATTTTAAAGTTAGTGCTGTGTCCACAGAAGATTCTTCCTTGTACTAGCACTTCCTGGTTTAAGAAGCCAAATCATTTTTGTGACATTAAAAGTATTGCTGTAAGAGTTTTTATGTATACAGTAGATACACAAAAGACAAAGAGAAGGGAATCAAAGCACACCCCTGTGGAAAATCATTAATTCACACAGAAAAACATCAAAGAGGAAGAAAGGAAGAAAGGGACTACAAAGCAGCCAGAAAACAGTAAGATGTTCTTAGTAAATCTTACCTGTCAATAATTACTTTAAATGTAAATAGTAGCCAAAGAGAGCAAAGGTAAGCTATGCTTATATCAAACAAAATAGACTTTAAGCCAAAAACTAACAAGGAACAAAGAAGCCATCGTATAATGATAAAGGGACCAATTCATTAATATAATACAAATATTATAAATATATTTGCACCCAAAATCATATAGCACCTAAAAATATTAAGCAAATACTAACAAATTTGAATGGAGAAATAGACAACAATATTATATATATGAGTATATAGATAATATATAGATAATATTTAAATATGAAAGCAATCATTAAAGAGTGACTATAAATAAGCTTAAAAAAGAATCTGAGGTCTGAGCTTTGAAAGCTTCATCGTTTACAGGTGTTTTAGAAGCAAAGAAGATGAGGAGAAGTCAGTAAATGAAACTAAAGGGGTGGACTATGAGATAGCAAGAAAATATAGGGGAGTATAGTGTTTTATAAACTATTTCTAGTACAGTGTTTCAAGGAGAAAATAGTATTCATGTATGTTATATGCTGCAGCTAAGTCAAGTCAAAGACTGAAAATTGACAATTGAGTCAACTGGGAGGTAACAGATGACTGTGAAAATAATAGTTTGAGTGGTATGATGCTGGCAAAATTTGATTAAAAACTTCAGATTTTTGGCACTTTCTAAAATATCTGCACACAGGAAAAGGTGAAGACAACATTTTCCATTCACAAGCCTGGCGACAATGTCACCTCAGTTCCAAACACCTTGTTTTTATAAGCCCTCCTTTAAAAATGTGTACAATCTTCCCTAGCTGGTGTGGCTCAGTGGACTGAGTACCAGCCTTCAAACCAAAGGGTCACTAGTTCAATTCCCAGTCAGGGTACATGCCAGGGTTGTGGGCCAGGGCCCAAATTGGGGGCACATGAGAAGCAACCACATATTGATATTTCTCCCCCTCTTTTTCCCTCTCTTCCCCTCTCTCTAAAAATAAATAAAACCTTTCAAATAAAGTAAAATTAAGTAAATAACTAAAGTACAATTTGTACAATCCAAGATTCCCCTGCCTTTCCAAAAACTACTTATGATTCACAGGAAAGTAGTTCCTTGTATTCATACTTAAACATATTTACATATTATATCCCAATGCAATAAATTATATATTTTACATACTATATTTTATGTTTATAAATTTATATATTATGTATTTATGAATAAATTAATTTGGGGAGTTTGTTTCTTTAGGAAACAAAAATTAGCAGAGAGTGGGCAGAGAAAGAGACAGTAGCTGGAAGAGCACTGAGAGCGTGTTCATCTAGAAGAACCTGAATCATATTAACTTGACTGAACTTCTTCCATATTAAAAAAATATTATCAGTAGAGAACTAAAAATGGATGCTTCAAGAGAGATTGGATTGCCCTTCAAGAGAGAATGGTAAACTATTACAAAATTCCTACTTAAAATATCTGCTTTGAGTAAATTCCTGGAGACTCCTAAATAAGGATAGATCTATTACTCTGTGCTTCCATATAGCTTACATTGTTTTTATTTCAGTTTTTATCACACTTAGTGGTTAATATTTGTATAAATCACCTTCACCTTAGGCTTTAAGCTCTGCAAAAGCAGAAGCAAAATCAACCTTGCTTACGAAAGTAGTATCAATAATGGTTTATGGTAGGACCTTATCAACCCTGCAGTGAATATAACAACTGCAAAAATATAGTAGGTTTGCATTATACAAAGCTGAAAATAAATATTTGATAGTTAAAATATGTACTCTCTCAAAGTTTTAAATTTTATGTAGAATTAAAATTTACTGCACAAAATTAAAAAATCATATAGTGATTTCAAAATGTTTATCAATAGTACAAAGGGCAAATAATATAATTAAAATTGTGTTCCCCTTAGAAGACTAAGTAAAATCCATAGATAGAAAAATTATTAGTAAATTTTAATAAGATAAATAAGTGTGCTTTTGAAAATTACTTCTTTGTACAATCAAAGGGGTCACCTCTTTGCTTATATCAGACTAGTTACTAGTCGTTTGCCCACTGGCCCATTGAAAATTACTTCTTTTGAAAATTACTTCTTTGTACAATCAAAGAGGTTAGCTCTTTGTTTACATCAGACTAGTTATTAGTCATTTGCCCACTGGCCCATTTTGGGTATTAAGAATTTTCTCCCCTTTAATATAGCAATACGGAATATAAAATATAATCCATGTAATCAATATATATTGGAAAAGAGAACAGAGAGAGAGACTGAAGGATACAGGTTCCAGACTCACCGCCTGGGGACAAATGCCAGCACACCCACTTACTAGCCTTATGTCGGTGGGCAAGTTGTTCTCCTCTGTAATCTTCACTCTTCATCTTTAAGGCAGAATAGCAATGGTATTTGCCTCACAATGGGAACATTAAGTGGCAACCTATGGAGCTCATCAAAGCCTAGCACATAGGAAACCCATGATAAACATAATGATATAATCTCAAATGACTGTCAGTACCGCATTTCTTCCCTACAGTACCTGCTTTACTGAGACTGCAAAATAGATCAAACACTAGGAACTATCACCTCGCTCT
>PVKM010037011.1:0-14615 GCA_004027735.1 Carollia perspicillata | reverse complement strand
TAGGTGAGTGCACCAGGCCTCATTCAAGCTTCAGGCAAAGTGAGAGGCAAGACTTTGCAAAGGAGAGGAGACAGTGCTGAAAGAGCGGCCTGAATCTTTGTCAGCAAGAGCAGTAGCCCCGCCACCCACACAGGCCACCCCAGCCAGTGTCTCCACTCCTGGGCTTCATGGGCAAGCACTGCTTTTCAGGATGGGCTGGTTTCATCTTCAGTGATGTCAGAGAGACACAGCAGGTAGAGGCAGAAAGCGGGTGGGGATAAGTGAAACATCCCTGAGAAGAACCAGGGAACACAGTGTCTCCAAATACAGCTCTCCAGAACACCCTGGCCTTTCTAGACAGCCCCGACCTGGAGGAGCCTCTTTCTAGAGATGCTCAGAGTGGGCTGCATAGACATGAAATGCACCAATCAGAGGCGTATCCAGAGTGGTGAGTTCAGAGAGGCAGCAGGATCACAGGCTTTGCAGTCAGACTGCCTGCTTCAGACCCCAGCCCAGGGTGGGGAGCTAACTCCCATTAGCTGTGGAGTCTCAGGCAAGTTTCTTAACCTCCCTGGGCCTCTGTGTCCTCTTCTTAAAATGAGGATAAAATAAAACCTACTCCAGGGGTGGTTGTGAGGAATACATGAGTCAATACATGTAAAGTGCATGTGATGTGTTCAAGAAATGTTGGTTGTGGCTATTATTTAAAATTTGGGGCTGGCCTCAGCCAGGGGAAAGTGGTGCTCAATCATACAAAAGCATTTCAGCAGTTGCCCTATTCAGAAAACACTTCACTCCCCTGTATCCTGCCCAGCAATGGCACTTAGGGAAATTACCTTTCATTCTACTATTTATGATCACTATTTTTTAATATGATTTCTTGATTATGCTACTACAGTTGTCCCAATTTTGCCCATTTGCCCTGCTCCACTCGGTACCCCCCATTCCCTCCAGCACCTCCCCTTAGCTCATGCCCATGGGTCATGCATGTTTCCTATACTGTTCTTAACGTCCCTCTGTCTATTCTGTACCAACCAATTTGTACTTCCTAATCCCTCCACCCATTCCCCCATTCTCCTCCTCCTCCCTCCCAACGGATAACCCTCCAAACAATCTCTATATCTATAATTATGTTTCTGTTCTGCTTAGTTTGTTTTTCAGATTCAACTGTTGATAGTTGTGGATTTATTGTGATTTTAATGTTCATCATTTTTATCTGCTTTTTAAATAAGTCCCTTTAACATTTTCATATAATAATGACTTGGTGATGATGAACTCCTTTAGCTTTACCTCGTCTGGGAAGCACTTTTTCTGCCCTTCGATTCTAAATGATAGCTTTGCTGGATAGACTAACCTAGGTTGCAGGTCCTTGCTTTTCTTCACTTTGAATACTTCTTGCTGGTCCTTTCTAGCCTGCAAAGTTTCTTTGGAGAAGTCAGCTGGCAGTCTTATGGGAACCCCCATGTAGGTAACTCTCTACTTTTCTCTTTCTGCTTTTAAGATTCTCTCTTTATCTTTAGCATTTTGGCATTTTAGTTACCATCTTGTTTGGTACTCTCTGTGCTTCTTGGACTTGTATGTCTATTTCCTTTACCAAGTTAGAGAAGTTTTCTTTCATTATTTTTTCAAATAAGTTTTCAACTTCTTGCCCTTTCTCTTCTCCTTCTGGCATCCCAATGATTTGAATGTTGGTGCATTTGCAGTTGTCCTAGAGACTCCTTACCCTATCCTCATTTTTTTGGATTCTTCTTTCTTCTTGTTCTGATTGAATGTTTTTTCTTTTTCTTTTTTTTTTTCTAAAGATTGAATTTATTTCTTTTCAGAGAGAGGAGAAGGGAGGGAGAAAGAGAAGGAAACATCAATGTGTGGTTGCGTCTCATGCACCCCCTGCTGAGGACCTGGCCGGCAACCCAGGCATGTGCCCTGACTGGGAATCAAACCAGTGACCCTTTGGTTCACAGGCTGGCACTCAATCCACTGAGTCACACCAGCCAGGGCTGTTTTTTTCTTCCTTATGCTCTAAATCATTGATTTAATTTCTGGCTTCATCCACTTCACTGTTGATTCCCTGTACATTTTTCTTCATTTCACTTAGTGTAACCTTCATTTCTGCCTGGGTCTTTTTTATGCTGTCAAAGTACCCAATGAATTCCTTGAGCATCCTAATAACCAATATTTTGAACTCTATATCTGATAGATTGCTTATCTTCATTTTTTAGTTCTTTTTAAAAAATATTTTATTTATTTTTAGAGAGAGGGGAAGGGAAGGAGAAAGAGTGGGAGAGAAACATCAATGAGTGGTTGCCCCCCACGTGTGCCCCCTACTGGGGAACTGGCCTGCAACCCAGGCATGTGCCCTGACCGGGAACTGAACCAGCGACCCCCTGTTTCACAAGCCCACGCTCAATCCACTGAGCCACACCAGCCAGGGCGATTTTTTTTAGTTCTTTATCTAGGGTTTCATTCTGTTCTTTCATTTGGGCCATATTTTTTTGTCTCCTCGTTTTGGCCATCTTCCTGTGTCTGTTTCTCTATATTAGATAGAGCTGCTTTGATTCCCTGTCTTAGTAGTGTGGCCTATTGTAGAAAAGTGAGCCAGTAAGTTGGATGGGGTAGAACCTTAGGTAATTGCGGGGGTTGGGGTGAGGGGGGTGGGCAGCAGTAGTGGCTACTTATGTGGACCAGGCTGATGGAATCTCAGATACGGCGTCGCTGTTCTATGGCTCTGTGTTGGGGAGGGCTCAGAAAAGGGACAATGGCTGCTGCCTGGCCTCTGGAGTTTTGCCCAGAAGGAAGCTGTCCCCTGGCACTCGCTCTGATGCTGGACACTTCAGTTTCCCCCTGCATGCTACTGTTGCCCTTCCGGCTGCTGCCCCCAAGCTGGAGCCCAGAGTGAGTGACTCTGCACAAGTCCATTGTGGGCCCTTTAGAGGAGGTGCCTGAGAATCCTGCAGTTTCTTCTGCTGCCCCATCTCCCACTGGTTTTTACAGCCAGAAGCTGTGGAAACTTACTTCCTGGCACTGGAACCCTGGCCTGGGTCATCTGGTGTGGGGTTGGGGTCCCTCGCTTCTGACGTGTGCCTCCTGATTTTCGTCTACCACACGTGGGTGTAGGACTCCCCATTCTGCATCTCCTGTCTCTGCATCTCTGCCCCTCCTACCCATCTGGATGAGTGTAACTTCTTTAATTCCTTGGTTATCAGACTTCCATACAGCTTGATTTTCTGATGATTCTGGGTGATAGTGGTTTTGTAGTTTAGTGTGATTTTTTTCCTGTGGCTGTGCAAGGGGGTGGGCCATGTTCACCTATGCCTCCATCTTGACTGGAAATCTCACTCTTTATTATTGAGACTGTACTGTCTGCTGCACTTGGTCCTGTACCAAGCACTGCATGTACATTATTTCACTTCAACCTCACAACCCTGTATCTCCAGGACCTGGCATAGTGCTCGATAAATGTCTGCAGATTGAATGAATAGCCCCAGGGTAGGTATTACTATGTCCACATTTCAGTTTCTGGAGGTTATATGACTTACCCAAGTCACAGAGCTATTGAATAGCTGAGCCAGAACTTGAACCTGGATGAGTCTGTTTTCAAAGCCTTGAGCGTTTACTTCCCACATTATCATGCCTTCGATGTAGTGAAAAGCTAAGACATAGAAGATAAGACATAGACCTAAGACTGAGAAAATAAATACCCCTGCCTACGAGCAGAAGCCCATGAGCGTGGAGTCTCACTGAACTGAAACAGACAGCATGTCCTTTCTCGGGGTAAAGCGTCAGCAAGAGAGGACACTCTGGCATTGTACACAGCCCCTTTCCTGTTACATTGAGGAACTGAGTAAAGGAAGGATAAAGGAAGCAAAAGCTGGGAGTATGAATAATAAACTTGACCTCTTTGGGTCTAGTTAAGAGCACAGGCTCTGGAGTCAGGTATACATGAGTTTGAATTCTGCCTCAGTCTTTTGGAACTGCAGGACCTTGAGGAAGTTAACTAACCTAAGTATCAGTTTCCTCATCAGCACAGCCCCTCTCTGTAGGGTTGTTCTGTGGGTGGGGGAGATAATGTGTGACACGCAACACCCAGCCAAAGCCAGTGCTCAGGAAAGATCTGTTACTTCTAGTAGTGGTATTTCATTCTCTTTCCCCATTCTGAGATCAAACTTTGACCCAGTAAGAGGGGAAAACTGGTCCCAAGAGACATGACAAGCCAGGATGGTCTTAAAGCTGTGGAGCTGGCACTCAGAGTCACAAACCAGATTCTTACCGCTCTGTCTACAACAGAGAATTTTGTTCCCGGCACAGCTCTATACGGAGGTAACCCCAGTGCAGGTTGCCCCACGAAGTAGACAATTTTGAGGTTATTTCAGAGGCCAAATTAAATGACACTTGCCCTTATTTGGTCCTCATCCAGATGACGTAATTCTAACCCTCTTCTCTTAATCACAAGCAAAGCTTGAAGCAATCAACTGTACATTACTGTTGAACCATTTAGAATTTTAGATCACTTTTTTTGACATTGCCATGACTGAGGCTCTGGATGCTCCCAAACTGCACCCCACCCCACCACCACCACCAACACACACACACACACACAGAGGCCCAACAACCCCTCCCAGGCAGCACCATCAGAAAATGCAAATATCGCTGACTACAAGCAGATACAATCACCACCTTACGCCACTCCTCACAGCTTGGGCGGGTAAACACTTCCCAGGGTGAGCCATCTGGAGAAAAACCCAGAAAGGAAAACAGGTCCGGGAAGAATGGCCTCAGTTTCTGTTGGAACGGTGCTTTGGACAGGACAGCAGAGCTCAGACTTGGCACCTGGGTTGACCTCCAGCTCCACCCTTCCTCTGAGCCACTGTTGAAGCCAGAACAGAGAAATGCCACAGTGCAGGGACATGGGAGGAGGAAACACGAAGTGACTTCTTCCCTTTCTCCACAACTGGCAGGGCGGGAGTGGGAGGTTGGGATTTCCAGACTGCAGAAGGCAACAGTTTAAAACTCTGAGGAACTCTTCCTCATCCTTAAACACTGGAATAGGCTCAACACATTCCTCCCCTCAAAAGCTTTCGCTGTTGGATTAAATCCACAGCCCGGGGTTTTCAGGCTCCCCATTTACTGGTTCTGCCTTTCAGTCCAGCCAACCTGACTTCCCATAGCTCCTTAAAATGAACACTCTGGAACGTGTGTTCCAATAAACAGTCCCCCACCCACCTCCTTTATCTCCTCACTTACCCATATATCCACTCAATGAGATTTTATTAGGCACCTATTATGTGCTCTGCACTGTTCTTGATGCAGAGAGCAGAGAGAACAATGGTTTCTACCTTCCATATCCACACCCTGGTGAGATAAACACTGAGAATGGCAGGCAATAATAATTCTGGGTGCTAGAGGACATGATTGTGTATAGAGCACTTCTCTCAAAGGGAGTTTTATTTTCCCCTCCACCTGTCTCTCTCTCTCTCTCTCACACACACACACACCATGCTGGCTTTTTCACCTTTCACACCTTAGAATTCCTGCAGCAAGTCAGAGAGCACCTAAATACACACTGCTTTGCGTTGTTCTCTAATTGCTTCTTGCACGCGCAGCTTCTCTCCGTCCCTCATAGAAATACAAAATTCTGCACATTGCACAGCACATTACTGAGCATGGAATGAGCACCTGGAGAAACCTCTTGGCCTGCCAGTCTTTCCTCCATACCACAACCAGAGTGATCTTTCCAAAACACAGGCATTATCTTCCTTCTTAGAAAGCTTCCGTAGTTTCCTTGCTCTTAGGATAAATATCAGAATCCTAACGTGGCCCGGGAAACCCAGCCTGGTCAACCCTGTGCGTTTCTGTCGCATCATCATGCTGCACTCTCTCCCAGGTTCCCTGTTGCCTCCACGACGCCCTTGCATCCTCTGCCCAGACCCCTTCCCTCTTCCTTCCCTACTTTGCCTTTGTAGCCCTGCTCATCCTTCGTATGTTACCTCAAGGAAATATTTCCCTTTTGGGGAAAACTTCCTCTACCCACCTAGTAAGATCAGGTTCCTTCCTCTTTTGCCTCCACAAATGGATTTCTTTCCATCAGAGCATTTACCTCAATCTGCAAGTAAGCCTTCACCAGAGGGTTATTTGATTAACGTCTGCCTCCCCACTAGGCAGTAAGCTACATGAGAGCAGTGGTTGTGTCTGGTTTGGCTCACAATCCTATCTGCAGCACCTGTCCCAGGGCTGACATGTATCAGGTATTCAATGAATGTCTGCTGGATGAATCAAGGAAGGAAGGAAGGAAGGAAGGAAGGAAGGAAGGAAGGAAGGAAGGAAGGAAGGAAGGAAGGAAGGAAGGCTAAGTGTCTTCACGTTCCTTGCTCTGTACTCACTGTGGAAATACAAAGTGAAGACTAAATCTGTATCCTCAAGGAGTGCACAGTCAGAGGTCAAAGAGATAAACAATTATGACAGAGTACTGAATGCGGGATCGATTTTCAGTGTCTGCTATGGCCATGGGGTTGGAGGAATGGTGTTGTGAGTGTTTGTGCTTTGGTCCACTTGACCTTCATTGTGTCATCTTTGCTATATTGACCCAGATCATACAGGGCCTTGTGCCATACTTAAGAGTTTGCACTTTAGCTCTGGTTTTCAATCAGGACAGTATTCTCCAAAACGTTTTAAAATAGGCTGTATCTCTGTGTGACATCATAGTAGGGCTATTTGAGCTCTATTTCTCCCCCAAGGACTCCGTGGTTCTGTAATTAGTTTCTAGTGTCAAGGCTTCAAGTAGCAGGTTAGGGGCCTGGTAGAAAATGAAAAGTCAAAGGACTGAAGTCGGTCGCCACCTAGTGGCCTGAGCTGCACTTGCCTACTTTCCCAAACAGTTTGCTCTGTTTGGGAAACCTGCTTCTGTGTGGTTAGTGAGGCATGTCCATTAGTAAACCAACCCGGTGAGTGTGCCTAGAAGACAAGGGGAGAGAGAGAAATAAGGTGGCCTTAGGAGGAAAGGATAGTCAGTTCACAGGAAACCCCTGAAGACCCCACTCATAGCAGGTGGTCCTGAAGTGGCCAATCATGGCTTGGGGTTGTGATGAAAAAAAAGAAAGAAAACTCACGAGTGTGTTGTTCCACCTTCTCGCGGGTCGAATTTATAAGCTGATCTACCTTGTCCATGCTGAGGGGTGGTGTGGCCATTGGGAGGCATCCCTCACATCTCCCCGGCAGTGCCTTTAACAATCGCACTGCGTCGGCTTTGGCGCCTGTGTGTTATGACTGAGCAGATAAAATATATACACAGGTGACACGGCCTTCTCAGAGCTGTGGCCTCAGCTGAGCACACAGTCTAGGGTCAAACAGAGTGAGGTTTGTCCTCCGGATCCATCGTCGCTAACTCTGTGACTTGGGTAATTTAATTCTCTTCTCTGATCATCAGTTTCCTCATCTGAAAAAGGGGCGACAGTGATTCCATCTGGCACAGAGTTATTGTGAAGATTAAATTTTAAAATGTTTCTAAATCTCCTACACCAAGACATGTTATCTAGGGTCACTGCTATCCCCATCCTCAATGGTGTGTTTATTAACAAGGAACCAGCCTGGATCAGAGAAGTTACGAGGTTGAGTTCAGAGCAAAGGGACCTGAACATGTTCTCCCAGCCGAGCACGACCCAGGCCTAACCCTGCTAAGCTTCAGAGACCAGATGAGACTGGGCGCTTCACGGCTGTATGGCTTGTAGAACTAAAACTGTTTCTTAAGATTGTTCTGCCTTCCAGGCTGCCAGCAGGAAGCCCCACAGAGCAAATGCCCTTGGGGAACCCCAGCCTGCTGTTATTCCTGCTCTGCTTCTGAGGCAGCAAATATGGAAGTAAAGATGTAATAGAACACAGTGTCACACAATTGGGTGTTTTTTTTACATAACAGCTTATTGAGCTAAACATTTAAAAAATCCCCTATCCCTTTTGTTTCTTTCTACTAAAAAGGTTGTTTTAAAATATTCTTCCTCTAACCTTTTCCTATTGGCTATTTCGTTTTCAGGTTCCGCCTCTCTTTGCCAGAGTCCAGACGCAGCAATATCGAGGTAGGAATCAGATCCCTCCGAGTTCCCTGTCCAGGGGGAACAAGAGTTCTCCTACATAGTAGCCGGTGGTTGCTTCCTATACTGCTGAGTGGTACTTGTTTTTCCTGTGAGTGTAGGTTTCAACTTTAAAATTCTTTATGTAGCTACTAGCCCACCAAGCCCATTAACTATTAAAAAAGATAGGAAGTCTCCAATTCATTTTTATCTGTTCAAAAGACTTTAAAAAGAACTCAAAAGACTGCCAAGACATTGTATCATGTTTGGGGGAAAAGGTATTTTCACGGAGATTTCACTCTCTGGATAAAATAATCCTCTGTAGTTAAATTTAAGAGCCAGACTCCCAAAGGATGAGGCTCTATGTCAATTATTAGGCCATGGTCAAGTTTGCTCTTTTGAAGGCTTTCTAGCCACCTTCTAAAATGAGGTCAAGGTTGGTTGCATAGATACCTCTGGGAGGGGCAGCTTAGTGACCTCCTGACTGGAAGACTGGTACCGCGTGCGACTGGGTACCATCAACCCCCAAGTTTCAGGAAGATCGGCCAATCGCTAATTGGCACCCAACCCCCATGGTGCTTACATTCTAGAGCAGTGGTTCTCAAGTAGGGTCACCATGGATGAGCACCTCTGTGCCATAGTCATTAGGTCGGTGACAGACTATAGTCAGTGAGAGTGCATAGCTGACTGTCTCATAAATAATATTTCCTGAGCCCAGAGGAGCCAAAATGAGGCCAAGTTTTCCAGGAAGACCCTGTCGAACTCCTTAGTATCAACAACAAAGTGTACTAATCATGACATTTCTGAAAAACTAGCAGTGCTGTATACCAGGCATAATAACTCGTGTAACCCTAACAACACCCTATGAGGTCAGTACTGTTGCCTTCACTTTACAGTTGAGGAGCTTGAGGCACAGGGAGGTCAAGGAACTTTACCAACATCACACAGTAAAGTGTTAAAGACTGGAGGTCGACCTAGGATGTCTGCTTCAGAGCCACACTTGCTAAGTTGCAAGGAGGTCCTTATTATTGCTCAGCCTAGAGGATGCTCAAAAAATATTGATCACATGAATTCAATCATAGTTCAATAAAAAATATTGATTGAATGTTCATCATAGTCCTTTTATTTTTAATACCTGAATCTTGCTAAGATTATACAACTGCCATAGTTTATGAATGACAAACTGGGCATTCTGGTGATGCCATTAACTGCGGATCATAATACAATGTGAGGGAACTGCTGTGGCTGGGCTTCCCAGCAAATTAAGGAAAGATTAATTGGGATATGTATTAGTTGTTCTATAGCATCTTACTTGGTAGTGTCTAAGCTGCCGTGTTTGCTGCCACCATGTGGTCCCTCTGCATTTATTGCCACCATGATCCAGGGTAGAGGGGAGCAGAAATGTCCATCCTCAAGGAGGAAAAAAGATTGGGAAACACCGTAACGCAGTTTCCCACAAAATAGCTCTCTATCCTGGTAAGGTGTGGGAAAGTGCAGGTCCAAACCAGGCATGGTGCCTTAAAAATGTCTTGATTTGGCAACTGATTTGGTTTCCCCTTTCATTTTAGGTCTTGAGGTTTGAAAATATTCTGTCCTCCATCCTCCACTTCGGCGTCCTCCCACTGGCCAATGGTAAGAGGTTCTTGGGAAGCAATGTGGGTCTGACATTGGCTAAACGTCAGGGATTGTTTGGGACTTTCCACCCCAAAGCTTGTACTTCTAGAGTGTTGTTATGAGTCCAAGGCAGTTCCAGAATTTGCAAAGTTTGTGCCATCAATGATACAGTTGCAAAACTAGTTATTCTAGATTCAAACCTTGTTGGCAACTCTACCTGAAGACTCAGCAAGACAGGCTGTTTCTGGTTGAGTTGAAATGACTGAAACCATTCTCCTTATGCAGTGAAGAGTCCCCTTCAGCCAGAAATGACATGACTTGCACTGGCAGCCGGTGGTTCTCTGTGGTTCTCATACAAAGACCGCCCTCTGGATAGACAGTCTCAGTGAAACGACCAGTGTCCACACACAGCAGCATCTGGAGTTTGGCTTCATTAAAACACACTTTGGGGTATAGGCCAAAACGTTCTCGGACCCACTAAGATATTTTCAGACTACAAACTGGACAAGGTGTCAGCATTTTTCTGCCATCCAAATGCACATAATAGCATGTGCATTTTTATTAAACATGGATTAATTAACCATTCTTCCAGGGAAATCCTAGGGACAGATTGGAGAAAATGGAAACAGAGAACTAGGGAGAATGAGAAGATAAACTATTTAAAAGCTGCTTGTTAGTCTCTTACTCAAAAGCTTGCCAAAACTTTATGTGCCCATGCCCAAGTATTTTACATCTTGTTTTACATTTTAGCAAAATTGCAGCAAGGATTTCCTCTGCCCAACCCACACAAAATCTCATTCGTCAATTCAGATATCGAAGTCCTTGAGGTAAGATGTGAATATTCTCTTAACTGCCCCATTTCTTTTCATAGCAGAATAAGCCTCTTTTTATTTGCTTACTTTCTGTTTTATCTTGTCCCGCTTTGTTTTTTTTTTTTTTTCCCAGCTCAGGGAATTTTATAAACAAAATATTTGGTTCTTAAAGCTTGCAATTAATAATGAAAAGCACTTAAAGTTGAGTTTTAAAATCAAACCAGGTCCAGTTTCCCTTTGCAGCCAAATTTAGTCCCACCACAGAACCAGATGCACTGCGTTGTGCTTCATTTTCTTTACTTCACAAGACCACGTGTCAGGCTGGGATTGTCAGTCCCATTTTATAGATGAGGAAAGTAAGATTCAGAGAGTGAAGCGGCTTGTGTAGATGGCCAAAGGCACGACCGGGGAGCGGGGACAGGGGAGGAGAGGATGTGACACAGCGGGACTAGGTAAAGAAACAGTCTCTCCCTCACCCTTCAGGAAAACCCACCCCCGTATGGCTGCAGGTGCCCAAAGTTTAACCTTATCTTCATTGTTGCATCTTTTTCAGCATTTTCTTTTGGTTTCCACTGACCTGAAGTATGAAACGTCTTTAAAACAGCCATCAAGCTTCTATGGTTGGGAAGGTCTGAACCTGATAAATGAACAGTGGGGAGGGAAGTCAGTCCCCTGATTGCCTGGAGTCCACTCCAGGAAGCAAATGGCCCTTAACCCCACCTACTGTAAACCCAGAGGGAGAAGACAGTGCAAGCTGGAGTTGTAAAGTTCTCGTCAAGTGTTCAGGCTGCAAGTTTTCTTTCTCAAGTCCTCGGAGACGGGGAGGCAAACCAGGTTAAAGAGTTAAATCAGGGTGTGCGCATCTCCGTCTCGGGGTGTGGAGGGATAGGCATTTGAATGTGTGCTCCTGTTTCGGTGCCTGCTGTGTGTTCCTGTGTGTGTAAGATTCTGTGGCCAAGAGCGAGGCATGCCCTTCTGATGAGGTGCACGAGGAGCTCTTAAGTACAAATTTGAATTGGTGTTGTCTGCAGAGAGCCCTGCAGCCCCTCCCGCTCCGTAGGGTTCTCCCCTCCCTGCGTATTGTTGGATTTTGTGTTTTATATGCACTGCTACTGTCCCCTGTATTTAATTAAAAGTGTTTTCTATCAATGTCAAGCACCTTGTTGTTTTATTTGCAAAATGTCCTGCCCCCTATTTTTTTTTAAAATAAAGACAGGAAAGAAGGAAGAGAATTTAGTGTCGTTAACGTTGATGAAAACCGAGGCTGTACAGATTTCAAGGCTTGATTTTTGCCTCTTAGATGTTACCAGAGAGAAACAGGGTGGTCACAGCAAACTCTGGAATTTGTATCACTTTAACTCCCGGGCTGTTTTCCCTCCCCGATTAAATGAAACGTTAGTGCAGAGGACTGACCCTAGAGAACCTGATCAACGGGGTGAAGCTGGAACGAAACGGGAAGAAAGGGAAGCTGGCGTGGACGACGTAAGAAACGAAGAGAAACCTCAGCTTTGGGTTTGTGCGGTTTACAGTCCAGTGGGGGGTGGCAGACGGCATTGATCGAGTGCTGACCCCGTGCCGGCTCCTTCACTACAGTCGGCTCATTTAATCCTCACAGCCTCTCTAGGAAGAGTTGCCATCCCATTTTATGGCTGAGAAAACAAAGGTTAAGCGCGGTTAACCACACAAAGCCGGTAAGTGGCAGAGGTAGACACTGAACCCAAGTCTTTCTGATTCCAAAGCTGCTGTTCTCCACGCAAAGTAGGACTAGAAACTGAAATCGCTTAGCGCTCTTACTGCTGTGAACAAGAGGCACGGCGCACAGAAGCACGGTCACAGACCGCTGGCGGACCCCACAACCCCGGCGGTGCACGGGCACTGACCTTTGCTCCTTTCGGAGCCGAGCGCGTCTGCCCCGACAGCTGTCCCTGTAAGCGTTTGTCGGGATAAATGATAAACTGCCACGTTTCATTCTTTGGGATTATCTTTTATGCCATAAAAGTTATTCCAGGCACATCCACAAATTCAGTCTGACACATTACAAATGTTCAGTTGTGGTATTTATTGAAACAAGTTGGGCTTTCTGGGCTGCATACATCTTTCCCCCCTCACGGCTGGGGGTGAAGCTCCGAGCTGATTTACCCATTAAAGCTGCCAAACCTGACTCAGACTCGGCAAACGAAACAAAAGATAACTAGATCATACTAAAAATTACTGGATTTAGCCTACTTGGCTTTAGCCTAGGTGAGAACGACTAACGAATGATCCCAAAAGGTAAACACTAGAGGGCAATCTGACTTATCCAAGGGAAAAAGCGGTCGTGAGATGGTTTAGAGCCTCGGCACTTGCCGTAGCCCATCCTGCTCAGAGCCAGCTGCGCCTGCGCGCTGAGTTCCGGAAGCTGGTGCCTCAGGCGACGGGACAGCGCGGCATCTCTGAAGCCGAACCGCGAGTTGGTACCGTAGTCGCCGCCATGAGTCGCAGCTACAATGATGAGCTGCAGTTCTTGGAAAAGATCGATAAAAACTGCTGGAGAATCAAGAAAGGCTTCGTGCCCAACATGCAGGTGAGGCGGGGGAGCCGGACCTGGTGGCCGGGCCTTCCCACCTGGGGGCCGGCGGTGCCTCCAGGCTACCCGCTGGCCTCCTCCTCGCCCTCCCAACCCTCCGCTATCACCGGCGCCCTTCCCAGCCGTCAGCAGAGTTCCTCCCAAAACCCCCAGCTCCCCCACCCCATCCTCTGGCCTGTACTGACCCCGTCACGCCGCTGAAGAGGTCCTCAAATCACGTGGACAAGTAAAGTGGAGTATCTATAGGGTACCAAGTAAATGCGAAGTTAGCATTTGCAAACCGTTTTCTCACACAAGTGTCAGAAACGCTCCTTAAGATGCGCTGCATTCCTGAGCTTCAGAGACGCGGACTGCCTTTTACAAGGCGGCGCAGCCAGTCCCGGGTAGAGTTGTTGGGACTGGAGCTTAATTCTGAGTCACGCTGGCCGCTTAGCTGACCTTTACCGATCTGTGTTCGCTGAACCAAGGTTTTAGCCTTCGCTGCGCCGTGCTGGTTTTTAACAAAACGATTTTGCTCCTCGCAGCAGCCCTAGAAAGTTCACAGAGCAGTGTTTGTTTTTAATGCTCACCTCGCAGAAAGACCTTGAGGAACAGCCGGTGACACAGCATCCTCTGCCCACCTAGTGAGAAGCTCAGCCAGGGCATGATGTCTCGTTCACTTCTTCCTCTGGCAGGATGGACCCCACACGTCTAATACCAGAGAGCTGGAAAGCGGGTGCTGCCCGCGCTTCTCTGGCTTCGTGGTATTTGTGCCTGTTTTCCATTAGAGAAGAGAAATGAGGTATTTGTGAGGTTTTGCTGCCTGTGTTAAATTTTGCTGTTGAAATTCTTTGCGGGGCCATGCAAGTGCACTGAAGGTTTGGGATCCTGTCTTGGTAAAGGTTCCCGGTAGCCGCTCCGCCCTTTTATTCGATATCAAAACTTGGCGGAGTGACGCCAATGAGTAGAGCACTTACACCGAGGGGAGGAAAAGCCCACAGTCAGAAAGGCGCCTTTCCGCTTTTTTCCACGTGGCCAGTTTCTGTGTATGGTGGTTCCCTGAACGCAGAAGGAGAAAATAAAAACCACGGGGTCAGGATGATGATAGAGATGGCGACACATTGTCTGGCAGCAGTTCTGGACTAATTTGAGATGCACATACTGCTGCTAATCCTAAGAGCGTGTCTAGCTTTGCCAGGCAGTGCCGGTTTCACTGCCTGCACCACACTTTTCTACCACCTAGCCCTTGAGAAGGGGCAGTTGAAATGCTGACATACTGCTCTTAGAACGTTACCAACCTCTACGCCAAGTTTAAATCGTGTTCCCATCCTCATGAGAGACACGGATTTCACACTACTAATTATCCTGTCCTTCGTAGTTTCCATTCCCACATGCTACACTAAAAATTCCGTTTTGTTCCCTCCCATCTTCACGTCATGGTTTTGTTCAGCTCCTAAAAGTGCTGCTGTTCCAGTGATGACTTGCGACTTTAGAGAGCTGACTCAGACAGTGAGCCAGCGGAACAAAAAGGGGGCAACCTGTGAAGCCTCCCCTGGCTCCTTAGTCTGTTGAACTGCTTCCTCATCCGAGTCTGCCCAGCGCTGGGTA
>PVKM010037010.1:0-14604 GCA_004027735.1 Carollia perspicillata | reverse complement strand
GATCAGGAACAAGACAAGGTTGTCCACTTTCACCACTTCTATTCAATATAGTTTTGGAAGTTCTAGCCACAGCAATCAGACAAGAAAAGGAAATAAAAGGCATCCAAATCGGAAAGGAGGAAACAAAACTGTCACTGTTTGCAGATGATATGATAGTGTACATGGAAAATCCTATAGACTCTACCCCAAAACTGCTCAAACTAATAAATGAATTTGGCAAAACAGCGGGATACAAAGTCAATATCCAGAAATCAAAGGCATTTTTGTATACCAACAATGAAACAGCTGAAACAGAAATCAAGAAAAAAATCCCATTCGGTATATCAAAAAGAAAAATAAAATATCTAGGAATAAACCTAACCAAGGAGATAAAAGATCTGTATGCAGAAAACTACACAACACTGAAGAATGAAATAAAGGAAGATACAAACAAATGGAAACATATACCGTGTTCATGGATTGGAAGAATTAACATCATCAAAATGTCCATATTACCTAAAGCAATATAGAGATTCAATGCAATACCTATCAACATACCAATGGCATATTTCACACACATAGAACAAACACTTCAAAAGTTTATATGG
This sequence comes from Carollia perspicillata, assembly GCA_004027735.1. Lineage (NCBI taxonomy): Eukaryota > Metazoa > Chordata > Mammalia > Chiroptera > Phyllostomidae > Carollia > Carollia perspicillata. Next base: position 14,017 of record PVKM010037010.1, on the reverse strand, counting down.
AACCATAAACGACCCCGAATAGCAGCTGCAATTTTGAGGAAGAAAAACAATGTAGGAGGGATCACAATACCTGATACCAAACTGTATTACAAGGCCACTGTAATCAAAACAGCCTGGTACTGGCATAAAAACAGGCACATAGACCAATGGAATAGAACAGAGAGCCCAGAAATAAACCCAAGTCACTACAGTCAGTTAATATTCGACAAAGGTGGCAACACCATAAAATGGAGTAAAAATAGTCTCTTCAACAAATGGTGTTGGGAGAACTGGACAGCTACGTGCAAAAAAAATGAAACTCGAGCACCAACTTACACCATACACAGAAATAAATTCAAGAGGGATAAAAGACTTAAATATAAGCCATGACACCATTAAAATCCTAGAGGAGAACATAGGCAGGAAAATCTCAGATATCTCACGCAGCAACATTTTTACTGACATGTCCCCCAGACCAAGGGATATAAAGGAAAGAATAAACAAATGGAATCTCATCAAAATAAAAAGCTTCTGCACAGCTAAAGAAAACAGCATTAAAATAATAAGAGAACCAACTATATGGGAAAACATATTTGTCAATGATACCTCAGACAAGGGTTTAATCTCCAAACTATACAAAGAACTTACACAACTCCACTCCAAGAAGACAAGCAACCCAATTAAAAAATGGGCGAAGGACTTGGACAGGCATTTCTCCAAGGAGGACATACAGAGGATTCAGAGACACATGAAAAGATGCTCAATATTGCTAGCCATCAGAGAAATGCAAATTAAAACCACAATGAGATACCACTTCACACCAGTAAGAATGGCCATCATAAACAAAGCAACAAACAACAAGTGTTGGAGAGGCTGTGGAGAAAAGGGGACCCTAGTTCACTGTTGGTGGGATTGCAGACTGGTACAACCACTATGGAAAACAGTATGGAATTTTCTCAGAAAACTAAAAATGGAACTGCCTTTTGATCCAGCAATTGCACTGCTGGGATTATATCCCAAGAACCCTGAAACGCCATTCCAAAAGAACCTATGCACCCCAATGTTCATAGCAGCACAATTTACAATAGCCAAGTGTTGGAAGCAACCTAGGTGCCCATCAGTAAATGAATGGATCAAAAAACTATAGTACATATATACAATGGAATTCTATGTGGCAGAAAGAAAAAAGGAGCTCCTACCCTATGCAACAGTATGGATGGAACTGGAAAGCATTATGCTAAGTGAAATAAGCCAGGCAGTAAAGGACAAATACCATATGATCTCACCTTTAACAGGAACCTAAGCAACTAAACAAACAAGCAAGCAAAATATAACCAAAGACATTGAAATAGAAAAGGGGATGATAGTATCCAGAAGGGAGAGGGGAGGGAATTTCAGTGAAAAAGGGAGGGGATTATAGGAACAAGTATAAAGTACACATGGACAAAAACTAAGGGGGGTGGAAATGGTAGGGAGGTGGGGAGCACTCGGGGGTGGTCTGGGATGGGAGTAAAAGACAGAAAACTGTACTGAAAAACAATTAAAAAAAAAGAAAGCTTAAAAAAATAATGAAAGAAAACTTCCGTAATTTTGTGAAGGCTTTAGGCATACAAGTACAGAAAGCACAAAGAGATCCAAACAAGATAGACCCTAAGAGGACCATACGAAGACACATGATAATTAAAAAGCCAAAAGTTAAAGATAAAGAGATTGTGCCCTGGCTGCTGTGGCACAATGGATTGAATGTCGGCCTGAGAACCAAAGTGTCACCAGTTTGATTCCCAGTTGTGGCACATGCCTGTGTTGCCGGCCACATTTCCAGTATGGGGCATAAGAGGCAAAACACACATTGATGTTTCTCTCCCTCTCGTTCTCCCTCTTTTCCCCTCTGTCTAAAAATAAATAAATAAAATCTTGTAAAAAGAGATAAAGAGAACCTTAAAAGCAGCAAGAGAAAAGCAGATGGTTACCTACAATAGAGTTCACATTAGACTGTCAGCTGATTTCTCAAAAGAAAATTTGCAGGCAAGAAGGAACTGGGAAGAAGCATTCAAAGTGATGAAAGGCAAGGACCTATAATGTAGGTTGCTGTACCCAGAAAAGCTATCATTTAGAATGGAAAGGCAGATAAAGTGCTTCCCGGACAAGGTAAAACTAAAGAAGTTCATTATCACCAAGCCATTTTTATATAAAATGTTAGAAATACTTATATAAGAAAAGAAAGAAGATCAAAACTATGAACATTAAAATGGCAATAAATTTACAACTATCAAGAACTGAATCTATAAACAAACTAAGCAAATTAACAGAATGTAAACAGAATCATGGATATGGAGATCATTTGGAGTATTATCAGTTGGGAGAGGGAAGGGGGAGAATTGGGGAAAAGTAAAGGGATTGAGAAATACAAATTGGTAGGTACAAAATAGGGGGATTTTAAGAACAGTACAGGAAATGGAGTAGCCAAATAACTTATATGCATGGCCCACAGACAAGAACAAAGGGGGGCATTGATGGAGGAAATAGGGGTACTGGGCAGAGGGGATAAAGGGGGGAAATTGGGACAACTGTAATAGCATGATAAAAATATTTTTAAAAGGGCAACTTTTATCTTAGTCTCTATATTTATAGACCTGTGTCATAGAGGTCATATATTATCACATTGTAACATTTACAGTGTTTTCTTCTGGAGCTCATAGTCTGGTATTTCAGTGAGTGTGTGTGTATGTGTTATTAGATAAAAGTTTTGGTAGAAGAAATCACAAGGTGGTAATGGGAGGAATGAAGAGTGCGCATACCTAACCCAGACTGGAAGAACCAAAGCAGGTTTCTTGGAAGAAGTGATGTCTGAACTGAGCCGTGAAAGATGAATTGGGAAGTCAAAACATTTTCTAGTGTCTAGTAGGCATCACCTAATAAGATGTTGGACCTAAAAACACTTAGTGCCTAACAGATAGTATAGACTTGATACATGATAGATATCATTATTATTACCTGCCCCTTTCAAGCAAAATTGAATGATAACTTGTGTTTGTTATGAGGAATAAATGTGATAATATATGTAAGGTACTTAAGATAGTGTCTGGCACATAATCAGTGTACAGTAAATTGGGCAGTTTATTGTGTTGTTGGTGGTGGTTTTATTATTTTAGGTTCTGCCTCACTGAGATGGAATATTCTGTCACCAATTCTTTGGTTTATCTGACTCTACAGTTTGTCTTGTTATATTATTTCAGATATGGTGTCTCCAAGCATGCTTATGCTTAAAGCTTTTACTTATAACAACTATTGGCCCATCCATCACTATCACTATCACTGACCATGTGGTGCACTCAAGTTGTAGTCTTCAAAAGCATATAGAAAATAGAGGAGTTGGTTGTAGAAGAAATGAAGCAGAACCCTGGTCCTTAGAAAATACTTTCTGTATAAAATAATGGGATAGTTTCTGGTTTTCAGAGGAGTACAGCTCCTATATTGCTAAACTGAAGTCAGATGGTGGAAGTGAATCAAAAGCCTTTCCCATCTTTTTTGGAACTTTCACTGTCTGGATCAGAGGGTAGTGTGTATGTAGACCACAACTGTGCTCCTTAGCCCAACCCCATCTCCCCACCAGAACCAGTAGAAACTCCTTCCCCACTAGCAGTTTCTGGTCATTCCCCACCCACCGCTGCAGTTTCCCACGCTAGTGCAACTGTTACTGGGGAGACTCAAGTCAGGGGACTCCTCCTCTTAAGTTCTTGCCTTGCTTGCAGGAGAAAAATTCAGACAAGAGACATATATAGTTGAATGAGATAGCAATTTTATTTATGAAAACATATGAGCACAAAGCTGTAAGCAGGTACCCAGCTAATCTGAATGCCCCATATATAGAGGAAATAAACTTGTTAGTAAGTGTGTTAGTTTGTTAGTGAGATTATTCTATACAGTTGAGCACCTGGCTATAAGGGGCACTCAGCTAATCTGAGAGCACAGGTTATTGGGGTTTAGGGGTTATATGCCTTAGTGAATTTCTAGGTTCCCCATCTTCCTCTCTGTTCCAGACCCTGGGACAGTTACAAAGGCTTTCTTTCCTGGCTAGTAGAGATGATACACACAGAATTTCAAGGCTCCCCTTCTCCTGCACTTTCATAGTTTTGCTTTTGATGTTTGGAATACCTGGCAATCTTAATCAGACTGAGCTCAGTACTGCTGAATCAATGGGTGAGACATCTCTTTCTTTTGTTTCCAGCCTCCTGTTTTAAGTCTTTATTAGATTGTACTGGGAAGGGTCCCTGTTTTATTTCTCCTTTTTATTTCCCCTAACAAGCTACCTAACCCAACTCTTAGTGTTGTATTTTGGGTTTCTGTTTTGAGCTTCATAGATAATTTAATGGGCATTTGTAAATGGTGGATATCAGACATTGCTACATTGCTGCCTTACTAACCTAGAATTCCTTTGGGTATAATCTCTTCTCACTAAAGACTACAGTGAGAAGGTGCAAAAGTCCTTGGCTTTTCCATTGTCCTTTGTTACTAGCTTTGCATACCTCTCCATCCTGGGGATCTTGTTTTTACCAGTCATCTCATTTTACCCAATACGGGAGTCCTATTCCTTTTTATTACAAAAACCAATGGGGTAAAATTGAGACAACTGTAATTGAACAATAAACAATGTTTTAAAAATTCAAAATAAATAAAGAAATACTTTAAAAAAAAAGAAAATACAGTGCTGTACTTTCCTGAAACCTTGATCTCCCCTGGAAAGGAGGAGAGTAAGGTCAGAGGGAAGCTGACCCAACTGGGGGCTGGCTGTCAGGTTGTGGGGGTGAGGAGGATTGGGTGGTGGGGACACAGCTTTCTGTTTTCTATCTGAGCTGAGAATCCAGGCAAATCACAGATTGCAGGCAGGAGGAAGGCAAACATCTTGCAAAGATCTCTTGTAAGATCTTCATAAGGTTTGTAGATCCCAGGCTGATTAGGGGCCCCTTACCTAATAAAATATAAAGATGGCTTGTGTTGTTGCTCTTTTTTAATATCCTTTCTGAGGGGTATCTCCCTTCTTATATTAGCTTTCAAAAATCTTGATAATATGCACTCAGATTGATCTCTTTGTCCTGCTTTCCATGCCTTGAAGCATTCTTATTTATCTTTCCGTAATCTCTGGAATTCTGGACTTGGTTTATCTGTATTTTTGTCACTACTCCAATATGTTGACATACAGGTAGCTTCTAACTTACACACAGGGTGAGATCTCAAAGTTAATTCTGAAGTTAATTGTTTGGAAGGTGACATGTATTTTTCCATAGGAGAAACAAACTGTTAAAAATGATTGTTATATTTCCAGACAAGTCCACAAGAGATTGCTTTTAGCAATGTACTAGAACTGTGGTCCATTTGCAATGAAAAAGTAGAAATTTTACTAATTCAGCAAAAACCAGAAGATGGACCAATGGAATAAGAAATGCTTTAGCTTGACTGCTGGCTGGTCCTAGAATCAAGGAGGTGGAATTGGATGAGGTAGATGGGGACTTTTATGGAGTTTGGAAGGCTGGAGAGGGCCATAACACTAATTCTTCATTATGGCTTTCATTAATAATTACTATTATATACTGAGCACCTACTCTGTGTCAGGCAATGTACCAGGCAGTTGACACACCTGCTTATTATTTTACCCTCAGAACAGCACTATGAGGTAAATACTATAAGGACCTTTATTTTACAGATGAGGAGACTGAAGCTTAGAAAGTTAATGAGCTTGATATATGTTACTCAGATAGCAGAATTAGAAACCAAAGAAGTACTTTCCCACTCCCCAAACTTATGCTTTACAATATGTACCTGGCCATCCGTTTGTTTTCCTTATCTGGAGCACTATTTCTTGGGTTACTAGTCATAATTAGAGTTGTTTGTTATTTCACAAAGAAAACAAAGATCAGAGAAATCAAGAGTGGTGGAGGGAAGGTGGAAAGGAAGGAAGAATGAAAAGAGTTTTGCTAGGCAAAAACTCAACTAAGAAACCAGGTACAGAAGTGCTTCTCAACTGTACTGGGCAAACAAACCAGTAAATGCTTGTTAGAATGCAGATTATTACTCAGCAGCTGGGGAGGGGCCCAAGATTCTGCATTCCTAACAAGCTTCCAGGTAATGTTGCTCATGTTGGGTCATGGACAATGTTTTGAATAGCAAGGCTATATGGTGCAAACAATAAATAGACAAAAAACCAAGCATTATTAAAACCTCATTCCTAATTTTATCAGGATCAACTTTTACATTAAATCATCACCAATTATTATATTTTCTCCTGTAAGCTGTCCCCAGGCCCTTGCCTCTGCTTTGGGTCTGCCTATCTTTTTTAGATTATGCTCAAGTACTTTTTTATTTTTATTCTATTACAGTTGTCTCAACTGCTTTTAAATATATAGGTGTTAAAGACATATATGCATCTTCTACCACTCTAAGCTCTAAGCAGTCTCAATCAGACATTAGTTTTCCTTGTCACAAGATTAAGTCTTTGGCTATGAGATTCCAGATCTCAACAGCTGTTCTTCGCTCTCTCTACCACTAGGAACAGTCTTATGACATATAACACTGCTGTCCCAACTCTTTTTAATTTCCTTTCTCAGAACTACTGCCTTCATCTGGATCAGGAAACAGCCTGGTTTCTTAAAGAGTCCAGATCTTTATTTTTTTCTACATAGTTGAAATAATACCAAAAGTTTATTTAAGGCAGCCATTGAAATGGTTCTTTGCAGAATCCTCCCGGCAATTCCAGAAGGCTAGTAAAATTTATTTCCTGGAAGGTTATTTGCTTTATCTTGACACATTCTTTCCTCCCTCCCCTTAAGATTTTGATTGTGAGCATTTTGCACTATTCTAGTTTTTCTTCTATTTTTACATTCTCTGACTCATTCTCTCCCAATAACAAGAGTTGGGGAGGGCCTTCTAGCCAAACTCTACTTTTAAAAGTAGGAAATAATCTCTCACAGTCTCTACAAATCAACTTGATGATCTGAGGCCCACAAATGACTTCATTGCTTTTCCATCTTCTCTCTCTCCCTCTTTTTCTCCCTCTCTCTCTTAACTCTGGCATTTCTAACACCCATTGTATGTAAATGTTCATCCAGCCTCCACTTGAATATGCTAGATAGTTTCACATTTCATCATTGGATAAATAAAAACTCCTGAAAAGCACTTGCAATCTTCTCTTTGTAAGTTCTATCCATTAATCTAACTTTTAACATATGGAGTAGAAATAACCCTTCAAATGTTTTACAAGGGTTGTCATATCTTCCTTTAAGCAACTCTTTGCTAGACCAAACATGCCCAATTTCTAATCAGTACTTAATAGTTTCTTGACCCTTATGTAGATGCCCTATAGTTTGTAATTTTTCACTTTGAAATAAGGTCCCTAGAAATGGATGTACTACTCCATGTGTGGTTTGACCAGTGCTGTGTCCATTAGGACACTTCCTTCCCATGATATTTTAATTGTATGATTGTGTTGGCTTAAAGAGTAAGTCACTTCACATTTACCAAACATCTATTTTGGGTCAGATATTTAACATCTTCTAAGCAACTTCTCCAAAGTTTCAGTGGTAGAGCTTCTCTGTTCTTTCTTAACTCATGGCTCCAGGAGATGGTACAACTACCCTCCTCCATTCCTTCCTACTGTTATCTACTGTCCTCCAGGTCTCTTACTTATTGAGGATCTCTGTACCTCACTATTATCTCCCCAACACTGGCCACCTTCCTGAGTGACTTCAGTGCCCTTGTAAATGACCAATCTACAAGTTTCATCTTTTCAATCATTTTCACCTCGACTCCATTTCACCAACCTATTCTTATGATCCCTTTTATTCTTAGCAGATGACCTCACCTGTTATTTCATTATGCAAATGTAAGTCATCAGAAACTAAATTTCATTTTTCCTGCCTTCACTCACTCTGCCACAGAGTTGTGTCCTTACATATCCTAACCTCTTTTCTTTTTATATTGCAGTGGTAGGCATAACTTCTGTTCAGGGCTAATCCATCTACTTATGTTATAGAGCCAATTGTCTCTGACCTCCTTGGGGATCTTTCTTCATGGGTTATTACCTTTCTTATCTGTATCTTCAATAACTCTTTTTCACTGGCTGTTTCCCATCAGCATTTAGTATGTTCAACTTTAACAACAGAAACCAACAAAACTCTCCTTTGACTCTATGTTCAACTGTTGTTCACCCTATTTCTTTCCTTCAGTTATCAAGGAAGCTCTTCAAAAGAGCAGTCTATAGTTGCTTTCCCCATTTCCTCACTTCCCCCCAATAAAAACTAAGCCTTCCCCACCCCTCAGTCTGGCTTTTCTGACCCCAGAACAGCACTGTTACTGCTCTTTTTAAAGATATATTTAGTTGGTTATGCTATTACAATTGTCCCATGATTTCTCCCTTTTATTTCCTTCCACCTGTACCCTCCCTTTCCCCACCATTCCCCCACCTTAGTTCAAGTCCATGGCTCATACATATAAGTTCTTTGGCTTCTCCATTTCCCATACTATTCTTAACCTCCCCATTTCTATTTTGTATTTGCCATTTATGCTTCTTATTCCCTGTACATTTCCCCCATTTTCCCCACACCTTATCCCTGGTGGTGACCTTCCATGTGATCTCCATCTCTGTGAATCTGTTTCTGTTCTAGTTATTTGCTTAGTTCAGTTTTGGGTTTTTTTTTTTTTTTAGGTTCAGTTGTTGATAGTTGTGAGATTGTTGTCATTTTACTGTTCACATATTTGATCTTCTATTTCTTAGATAAGTCCCTTTAACATTTCATATAATAAGGGCTTGGTGATGATGAACTCCTTTAACTTGACCTTATTTGGGAAGCACTTTGTCTGCCCTTCCATTCTAAATAATGCTTTGCTGGATGGAGTAATCTTTGATATAGGTCCTTGCCTTTCATAACTTTGGATATTTCTTTCCAGCCCCTTTTTGCCAGCAAGGTGACTTTTGAGAAATCAGCTGATAGTCTTATGGGAACTCGTTTGTAGGTAACTGTCTCCTTTTCTCTTGCTGCTTTTAAGATTCTCTCCTTATCATTAATCTTGGCTAATGTAACTATGATGTGCCTTGGTGTGTGCTTGCTCGGGTCCAACCTCTTTGAGATCTCTGAACTTCCTGGAAGTCTATTTTCTTTGCCAGATTGGGAAAGTTCTCCTTCATTAGTTTTTTCAAATAAGTTTTTAATTTCTTGCTCTTTCTTTTCTCTTTCTGGCACCCCTATGATTCAGATGTTGGAACGATTAAAGTCGTCCTGAAGGATCCTAAGCCCTTCCTCATTTTTTTTTGAGTTCTTGTTTCTTCATCCTGTTCTGGTTGTATGTTTATTTCTTCCTTCTGTTCCTAACTGTTGATTTGAGTCCCAGTTTCCTTCCCATCACTGTTGGTTCCCTGTACATTTTCCTTCATTTCACTTTTCATAGCCTTCACTTTTTGTCTATTTTGTGACCGTACTCAACCAATTCTGTGAGCATCCCCATTACCAGTGTTTTGAAGTGTGCATCTGGTAGGCTGGCTATCTCTCCATCACTTAGTTGTATTTTTTTGAACTTTGAAGTGTTCTTTCATTTGGGCCATATTTTTTTGTCTGAGTGCACCTGTTATGTAGTAAGAGTTAGAGCCTTAGGTATTCACCAGGGCGGGGCAACCCATGTCATTGCATTGTTGTGCTGTATGTGGGGGAAGAATTCAAGAGGGAACAATGACAGTTGCTGGGCTCTTGGCCCACTTTCAGTCACTTCCTCTACTACCCATAAGCAAATTGGGCCCTTCTAGTGCTGATTCCCAGGTGGGTGGTTTTGTGTATGTTCTAGGACCCTGTGAGTCTATCCAATGAGCTCTCCTGAGAGGCCTGGAGTTTATTCCACTGCTGCAATCCCCACAGTCAGAGGTTTTGAGGCTTTATTTCCCCATGCTGGAACCCTGGGTTGCTTGGTCTGTCTCATTCCCCAGTTGCTTCTCCTGGTTTATCTGCATGCCAATGTGGGACCAGCCAGTCCACCAGCTGCATCTCCATGCCTCATGCATCTCCATCCTCCAGCTGCAGCCTTGCTACAAGTCCTCTCTGCCCTGGCTGCCCATCTCTGCCTCTCCTAGCAGTCTGGATGAATGTCCCTTCTTTAATTCTTTGGTTGTCAGGCTTCCATACAGTTCAATTTCAGGCAGTTATGGTTATTTTTTGTTTTTAAATTTGTTGTTGTTCTATTTTTGGTTGTGTGAGGGGGCAAAGTGTATCTACTTATGCCTCCATTTTCTCCAGAAGTCCCATTGTTACTGCTCTTGTTAAGGAAGCCAATGATATGCTTATTGCCAATCCAACTAAAAAAATTTACTGGACCTTTCTCTGTTGCATTTAATATAATTGATTACTCTTATTCTACTTTTATCTTCATGCTTCTCTTGAAAATGTCTACTCCTTGGCTTTGGTGATGCTGATCCACTCGTCATTTTTCTCCTTCCTCTTTGATTACTCCTTATAATGTTCCTTTGTGGATTTTCCTCTGACGTCCTGATCTTTCGCATGATTTTTTTCCATTCTATGACTTTCCCCTATATCATGTCATGTATTTCCATGTTTTTATGTACTGTGCTTTTGACTCCCTAATCTATATCTATACCCTTGGACCTCTTTCATGAGCTTCAAACATGAATACTCAATTGCAACTAAACTTGTGGGACATGGTATGTCTCACAGGTACCTCAAAACAAACAAACAAACAAACAAACCTCAGTTTACTTTGTTCATTAGATACCAAACTGAGGCAGACTCATAGAGAACAGTGACAGCTAAGGTGGGGGAGGGTAGGGGAGTGGAGGGATTGAGCAAAAAGGGAAAAGGACTCATGGACATGGACAACAATGTGGTGATTGCAGGTAGGAGGGATGTAGGGGAACTAAATGGTAATGGAAAAAACACAATAAGAAATAAAAAAAATAAGAACAAAGGAAAACTGAAAAAAACCTCAGTATGTCACAAATTTATCTTCCTTACTCAAATCTGCCATTCTTCCTCTGTCAATCTCAAAATCTCCATTTTAGTGACTCAGACCTCTATCTACACAGTTGTCTAGGTCTAGAACTTGGGAGTCATCCTAGACTCTTTGTTCAACTAGTCACCAAGACCTGTTAAGTCTGTCTTCTAAGTATCTATCTGATACATTTTTTCTTTATGTTACTATAGCATATTAGTCCAGACTCTGCATCATTTCTTTTTTTAAAAAAATGCTTAAATAGCTTCTCAACTGGTCTTTTTTTTGCTTATTGGCCTACTCCTCTTTAATCTGTTTTCCACACTGGAGCTAGAATGAATTTTCTGTAATGCAAACCAGATCACATCACTCCTAGTTGTCAAGCCTTATCATGGCTTCCCACTCCTTACTGATAGAGTCCAAGCTTCTCCACATGCCTTATAAGGGGCTTTCACAGCCTGGTCCTGCTTACCTTTCTACTCTCATCTCCTATTATTTTGTCTTGTTATCATGCTAAGTAATATCAAACTGAACACACCTCATCATGCCTCTATGCTTTTTGTACACATTGTCTTCTCTGACTAGAATGACTTCTTGTCTTCCAACCAAACCCTTATTCAGCTTTCAAAATTGGACTTGGAGTAGGTCTGAATAGATGTTGAAGAAATTAGTGACAATGACTTGCCTCTACAGAGAATTGGGTAACAGGGGCACAGGGGTGAAGGGAAGACTTACTTTGCCCATCCTCTTGTACTTGTATTTTTGCAACATAAGTTTGAATTGCTTACTCAAAAAATATAAAGTGATATTTTTATAGAAAAAGAGTCAGGACTATATCCTCTAGAAAGCTTGTGCTCCATCCCCATCTTCCACTTCTGTAGTTTCCCCTCCTTTCTCTGTGCTACCTCTGGGCCTAGTATGCACTACTGTTCTGTAGAATAATCACATTATGTTGACATTTTTATTTTAAGTTGTCTGCCTCTCCAAGTTGTGGGCTTCTTGCGGGTAGGGGTTGCAACTTATTTTTGGTTATTTTCCCAGAATCTAGCATAGCCCTCCATGAATGTTTATTGAATGAATAAAGAAGTGATTGAAGAAATGAATGAAGTATGGCAAGGCCCAATTACAAAGCAGGGCTCCCAAGCCTGTGCTCTTTCCAGATCATCTTTACTTTGTCCCTTTGTCATGTATTGAATCTGAGAGTAATACTTCATATTTATTCTTAAGTGTTATCCATCACTCTCAGTTTGAGTTCAGCATAATCCATGGCTGCTGAGATCCTTTCCATTTTCTTTTTTTTAAATTAACTTTATTGGGGTAACACTGGTCAATAACATATAAATTTTAGTTATACAACTTCATCATGTGACATCTGTACACTCTATTGTGTGCTCACTATCACAAAGTCTAATCTCCTTCTGTCATCTTGTACTTAATCCTCTGTACCTTCCAGATTCTTTTAAAGTCCCACCTATCTTTGTGTTATTGGAAGATTTAGTATATGTTATATGTTCTATTCTGAGTCATTGAATCACAGAATTGAAATCATTTGGCTAATACCTTCTATTTATTGAACACCTATAGTGTGTTCTACATTGTGTTAGATGCTTTTGCAGATGAAATTGTCACAGCATTTGATACAGATGAGGGCATTGAAATCACTATGGTTAAGCACTTTGACCAAGGTCACATTGCAAGGTGAAGTTGAAGTTTGAACTGAGGTTTTTTGATTTTTAAATTCATACTTGATTCCTAACACTATGCTGATTAAAAGGGGCTTCTCCACTGTTTGACTACTAGGCAAGGGTTGGCTTGAACCTCTTAGTGTCTATTGTTCATTGCACCTCAAGGCAGCCCACTCCAGCTTTGGACAGCTCTGTTTCAAAAGGTCTAGTTTGTAGTAAGCCAAATTATAAAGGAGTCAAACAAGACACACAGCTAAGAATAGAGCCTTTTGCCTCCCTCTAGAATTTCCCATCTAGTCTGACACCAAACCATTCGTTTGTTCAACTAGTTAGTTATAAATTCATCTTAACAAACAGCTGAAGCATCCAGCTTATATTTTTCCATCTCATCTACAAGGAAATTATGGGAAACTTTGTCCAGTGCCTGTATGAAATGAAATCCACTATAGCCATCAATTCTCTAATCTGCCAATCTAGTAACCATATTTTTTTTTAAAAAAGGAAATGAAGTCTGGGAGGGATATTTATTTTGGGGGGACAACTTATCAGTGATTCAAAGTAATGAGTTTCCAGTGGCAGACTTTCAGACATTATTGACAGACTGTCAGGAAGATGATTTTGGTCCACGGGGCTTCCTACTGCCTTCAAATGACATCTAAGTAGTCAGGGCCCCCCCTTTACATTGCTATGAATTGTACAGCACTGTTGTTTGCACCTGGTTTTATTGAGGCTTCCATTTCAGTTTTCTATACTTTTATTTTTTTAATTTTTAAAATATTATTTTATTGATTATGCCATTATAGTTGTCCCATTTCCCCCTTTCATTCCCTTCCACCCTGCACACCCCTCCCACCTACACTCAGCTCCTTTAGTTCATGTCCATGTGTCATAAGTTCTTTAACTTCTACATTTCCCACACTACTCTTGCCCTCTCCCTGTCCATTTTCTCCCCACTTTCTATACTACTTATTCTCTGTACCTTCTCCCCACCCTCTCCTCCCACTCCCCTGTTGCTACCCTTCCACGTGACTTCCATTTCTGTGGATCTGCTCCTGATTTAGGTGTCCGCTTAGTCTGCTTTTGTTTTAGGTGTGGATGTTAATAACTGTGAGTTTGCTGTCCTTTCTCTGTTCATGTTTTTATCTTCTTTTTCTCAGATAAGTCCCTTTAACATTTCATATAATAAGGGCTTGGTGATGATGAACTCCTTGAACGTGACCTTACCTGAGAAGCATTTTATCTGCCCCTCCATTCTAAATGAAAGCTTTGCTGGATAGAGCAGTCTTGGATGTAGGTCCTTACCTTCATGACTTGGAATACTTCTTTCCAGCCCCTTCTTGCCTGTAAGGTCTCCTTTGAGAAATCAGCTG
>PVKM010037009.1:0-14590 GCA_004027735.1 Carollia perspicillata | reverse complement strand
GGGCTTGCGGAGAAGGGAGCCAGGTTCCCAGCTCCTCCCCACCAGGGCAGCTGGCCTGCCGCTGCGCTTGGCCCAGGTGTCTGACCCTCCCTTCCCGACACACCCTCCTCTCCGTACCTGGAACACACCCGTCCCTTTCCTGCCCTCACCTCCCCAGGCCTCCGAGAGGCTCCCCAGTGACTCCCCACACTGGTGCACTCTCGTTCTTGGACAGCGCGTATCATGGTTTACACATCGTTTCTTTGCCCACTTTGTCTTTCTTCCTCAGCTAAACCTAAGCTCCCCAAAGGACCTCGTCTGTCTTGGTCACTGACACATTTCCAGTGCCTGGCACAAAGCAGGAGTTAAATAAATACATGCTAAATGATGAAGAAATGTATGACTACTCTAAGAAAGTTCCCCTCTGCGCCCCACTGCCCTCACCTTTAAAATGGGGGTAGTAGCACGGTACCTATCAGGTGAGAATTAGCAGAGATGAAAGAGGTACCTGTTTTCTGGCACCACAGAACAGGTGCTTCAACAGGCCATGAATGGAATGCTTTCGCTGCAAAGAGCAGGAGCAACGGACCCTTCCGCATTAGGAGAGGCAACTCCACGCTGGGTCTAGAAGAATGAGTAAATGTTCTCCAGTGGGGGCGGAGGGCCAGGGGACTTGTGGTGCCATGGCCGAAAGGCAAGGAGGACGGGCGGGGCAGGGTGATTCACAGGGCGCTGGGAGTGCTAGGTGAAACTGTGGCAGAGGCGGGGCCAGGTCAGGTCTCCCGTTTGCCCCAAGGGGCGCAGTCCCTGCTACCCCAGTGCGACAGGAATCTATCTCACCTGTGATCCCCACGGCAGACTGACTTGGAATTTAGTTAGAAGTAGGTGATTCTCCATTGGCCACTGAGGTCAGTTCCTACAGAAAAGGGAAAACTCATAGCCAACACTGGGCCCCCCGGCATCTGCAGACTCCTTCCCACCCACGACACAAAAAGATCACCTCCAGTCAAGCTGGCAGGCCAGGCATCATGAGCTCCCTTATCCAAACAGCCCTAGAAAAAGGGATGTGGGGGAGAAAAGGGCAAGGGCTCTGCAGGCAACGGGGAGGCGTGGGACAGCTGTGCACAAACACAAACCCTCACAGGCATATGAGCACATGCCGCCCAAGCTGGGGACTCAGGGGCCCCCACATACCACCTTGGCCCCCACAAACAACAGAGTTAGGCCACTTAGCGTGAGACCCAGCAGCAGTCCACGTGTTTGTTAAAGCTGAGTTCTGATAGAGAGCGAGTGCTGGCCGGTGGAGGACAGAGGGAGGCTGGGTAACTGGCTCATTTTCCCATCTGGACCACTGGCCAGCCTTCTTCCTGTTTGCTTACCTAAACATTGCTCATCTTTTAAGGGGCAGCCCCTCTCATTTGGGCCCCTTCCCTGAGTCCTTCGCACTCTGCTATGTCCCATCTCTGAAGTCCAGTTGCTCTGAGGACCAGGTCAGCCAGTTGTCCAATCTAACTTGTTAGATGGGAAGCTCCTACTTATTAATAATAAAGCATATTTATCAAACACATTTACACACTCGGCACGATGCTCTATATATACACGAGGTAGGTACTGTTATACCCATTGTACAGGTGGGAAAACCAAGGCACGGTGAAATTCGGTAACTTGCCCCAAGGTCACATGGCTGAGCAATAGCCAAGTACTGAGATTTTCAATCCTAGTGGTCTGGCAGCAGAGCCCTTGCTCCTAACAACACTCTGTACCCCCTCCTAGATGCTGCCTTCCTCATTTGTATGTTCCCATAACTATGTCCCCGAGGGCTGGGCACAGTACACAACTAGGTTGAATCCCAGGCTCCTGGGACTGTGGTTCTCACTGGGGATGATTACCAAGAGCCACTAGATGGCAGCAAAAAGCCAGGCCCAGGCCTCCCTGAGGACTACGGTAAGTGGTTCACTATTGAAAATGTTTGTTCAGTGCATCTTGCAACAGGCACTTTGTGGGACACGGTCTCTCTTCCTCACTAAGGCCTTCTAAGGTGGGTGCAATTACTGCCCCCTATGCAGGCTCAGAAAGGCGGAGACATCTGCCCAGAGTCAGGCAGCCAGGAATACCAGGACGAAGCCAGGACTGCTGAAACCCCGAGTCCCAGCCCGTTCCCAGGAGAAATAAACAGGGAACTCATTTGGTTGGTTGCCTCTGGGCCCAGAGTGGGCTCCACGCTACCCCCTACCCCCATCCCCAGGGAGCACAGACACTACTGTTTGGGGAAGAAGTGGACGGCCTGGGCTGGCTCTGAGGTGGTCACCACTCGACGGGCATCTTGGCTGTGAGGGAGTTCAGACTCAGGACATCAGAACCAGAGGGTCTTGGAGACCACTGGTCCACCACAGACCTCTGACCAACTTTCTTGGTTCTCATCACCAAAAAAGATGCTGCATGATGCCGGCCTCAACTCCTCAGGACAGCTGCAGCACTGCCCTCCTCCCCTCCCTGTCCCGGTCCCCTCTGGTCAGGAACCAGTCCCCCAACAAGCCAGCAGGGCCATGGAATCCACCACCGCTGGATAAGAAAAACTCAACAGCTCTGCATCCCCTTCCAACAACTCAGTCACCTAACACCCCTGCTGCGCTGGACCAGTCTCCCTGTTAGCGGCCCTGCAGCAGTGGCAGCAGAGGCAGCCAGGGAGTGCAGACGCACCACACCCATGTAGCCTCGGGACATGCCTGAGTGCACGCAGGATGGAGAGCCCCCGCGCCTGTCCACCGGCTTCCTGGGGTGGCCAGCAGCAGCGTGCAGGGCTCGAGGCAGCAGACGGACCATCCCATCTTGAGGTTCAGCGTCTGGTGACACTCCTGACTGAGTCCATGGGGGCAATGGCTTCAGAGCTGCCCAAATACATCTCCAGGGCTGCTTCCGGCCCGCGTCCCAGACCACTCCCCTTCTCCCACAGCCCTCCCAGAGCTCCTACAGCCAGATGGGGTCCTCTGAAAATACACATCTTGGGTTTATTTGGGGTTGGGCTCTGCAGGTTCAGGCACAGTTTGTTTCTGGGTAGGAAGAGTCCGTTTTCTTGGCACTTCAGGGGGCTGCCCCTGCAGGTCCCCTCCCCACATCCCTACACACACAATGTCTCTTCCCCCGCCCTGCTTCCCCACGTCTCTTATTCTTTCACCAGCCGGTAGATGTGGTGTTGAGCCCCGTGCTCACTAGCTGACACCTCAAAGACATATGCAACGCACAGCAAAGTCTCCTGCGTGTCTCTGTTGGTGACCACCTGCGGGTGAGAGAAAAGACTGGGGTTAAGGCCCCAGAAGAGGGCATGCCATTTGCTCCCCCCTCTGACCCACCCCTGCAGCATGCCCAGCTCCCGCCCACACCTGCAGGATGGTGAAGTTCTCCAGCACGCTGTTCATCATGTACTTCTCGGGCAGGTGCTTCAGCTTGTGGATGAAGTTGATCATGTACTCACAGAGCGGGGACCGGTGGATGCGGTAGGAGTAGTGGCCATTTTCATAGCGGGCATACTCAGTCTGTAGGACCCAAGGGACAGCAGGGCTTAGACTCTCTTCTGACCACATCCAGCCCAGACCCAACTGCAAGGGGAGGCTCTATGGCCCAGTGATTCTTAAGTGGGAAGAAAAGGCAGAAGGGATGGAGATGCTTGAAAACAGAGCCTCCCTCCTCCCTCAGTGACAGGGGCCCAAGTGGCAGCAGAAGGACCATTCGCCTTGACCTCCGATACTCAGAAAGTGAGCGTGGGAAGAGGAGTGCTTCGAGACATAAGAGCAGTGGCAACAGGCAAGACAGGATAGAGGACAACTCAACCCTGGCCCGATGCTAAAATAACACGGGTGGAAGGACCCCCAGGAACCCTTGTGGTCGTGCATTTGCATCTACACACACAAATGAGTCTGTGCAAACTGGTGAAATCTGAATCGGGTTGGTGAGAGGCACTGATTCCCACTCCCTGGTCGCCAACGGCTGTGCCAGATGTTGCCCTTGGGGCAGCTGGGTGATGGGTACGTGGGATTGCAATTGCATATGGATCCACAATTATTTCAAAATAAAAATTTAATTTAAAATAAATAACCAGAAGAGCTTTTTACAGACAGCTCTTGCCCAGATCCTAGCCCGGAAATGCTGGGTTAAGTGCTGTGAAGTGGGGTTCAGGCACTGGTGTGTTTCAAGAGCTCTAGCGATCGAAGGTGCGGCCAGATGCAGGAAGAGTGGGGAGGGGAAATCTCCTCCCTGGTACCAGCTGGGCACCTGGGCGTGTCCAAAATGAGGTGGGTTATCTGTGACTAAGAGTGAGGGTAAGCCCTCACTCGTTCAGACGAACTGGAGACAGAGGAGGACACAAATGAAGGCCACTCTGAAGTAGGGAAACGGTCCGGTCTAACAAATGCTCAGGCTGCTCCTACCTCCACTTTCTCTACCACCTGCTTGCCGAATGAGCAGACTTTGGTGGAACAGGTGATTATCATGTTCTCGGGACTCTCATATTGGCTGGAGACCCCGTAGAAGGAGCTGCCTTCGTCTTCCATATTAGTGTTGAGGTCTGCCTGGAGAGAGACAAGGGAGAGCGAAGAAGAGACAGGTGAGTCAGCGGGCACACTGCCGGGCCACAGGCAGGCTCCAGGGCCAGGAGGCAATCAGGAGGACTTAAAAAGAACCTGGACACTAGGAGCCTGGAGAGCTTCCAGCTTTCCCCACTTGCAGGCCTGGTATAAATTGGGTTGTGCTGCCTTAACAGTGGAAAAGAGAACACTGGGACCTGCGTTAGTTACGGGGCAGAAACATGGACCACACCTGAGGAAGAGCTGGCAGGAAGCTCAGCTGTCTGGGAAGGGCAGCACCCGAACATGGCACACAGGAGTGAGCGGGGGACATCCAAGGGGCCAGGACACAGCACAAAATGATGCCTCTCAGACTTCAGCTGCTGCTGGCCTCCCGGTGATTAACGCTGCACTCACATACCACCCACCACAGGTCCTACTGTGCCCCTCATCAACTCGCTTGTATTCCTTAACTCCATTCTAGCTAATATAGCCATGAAATCAGGGATTCTATTTTTCTATTATATTTGAAAATGATTGCATAACTATTTTTTAAAATGTTTATTCACGCACCACCTAAAAGAATGCTACGCACCAGGCTTGGGCAGGACCGGCCCAACCCCCTAGGCTCTTCCTACTACACGAACGTAGCAGCTGCCCAGCACCCCCAAAGTGATCTGGACATGCCCCTCACCGCCTTGTGCTGGCCACAGTGGTTCAGTCGGCCTTGTCCCTTCCGGGCGGTAAGCACCCTGGAGGCAAGAACTAAGATCTGCCAGGCCCTGGGCAGTGCAGGGTAGAGGATGGGGCTTCCATAAAGGCCACATGTGGCTGTTCCACCTCTCACCTCCAGGTGGCGCCAGTAAGAGGGAGGAGGTCCCCTGGTCCCAAGGAAGGACCTAAAATCTCCTGCTTATGGGGGAGTGCTCTGAGCCCAGCTCTGCCCCCATTTCAAATACACTTCTGTCACACCTCCCACTCACCTGACCCTTTCAACTAGTCAGTCACCCATTTCTCCTGTCCCAGCCCAGCACAGCTAGGGACAGTGGGGGCCCAGAGACGCTGAAACATTGTCTCTGCTCTCAGGGAGTTTATAACTTATCCTGTAAAGATTCTACTTCCTCTCCTAAGCAAGAAGAATAAGTAAGGTGGTTGTCTGGGGGAGACAGATATCCCACAGGTGAAATCCAGTCTGCCCCAGAACCAACCCGCCCTGTGGTGACGCTTCACAGACCCAGGAGATGCCACCAGCAATGCAGACAATGCACCCCAGGGTGCCCCATCCCTCTCATTATAACCCCACCCTTCTTCTTTCCAGCCACGTACCCCCCTACTCTAAGCACCTCCCCAAAACAAGCTTGCTTCTCTACTTTCTCAGTCTAAGAGGAAACCTGTCCCCCACTACCCTGAAAGGTGCCCCCCCCACCGCTCACCCTCCTGCCCTCAGAATGCCCCCTTGTTCCCCATCCTCCACCCTATTCATAGCTGTGGTGCGGGTGGGCAGCTCACAGGCTGTGCCCGGAACAGGTGTGGGAGATCCGGTGACTGACAGATGAGCCGGGACAGCCGTAGCTGGGTGTGGGGGCTGGAGGGGCTCAGATTCATTGTCATGTGCTGGTATGTGCCTGGGAGAAATGTCAAGGCCCAAAAGGGGACAGCAGGCTGGGATGAGCAGACAGTCTGGGGTACTTGCCTCCCTTCACGGCCTCGGCTCAGTTCCGCCCAGCATTTTCAACTTGCAGACTGGTGTTAATGGCCACCAGGATCTAAGAGTCCTCTCTAGCCTCACCCCAAGGGTAGAGGTGGCCTCTGCTACCAGCAGAGGCCTCACATGTTTTGGGGGAGCCAGGAGGGGGTCTCAGCTTCTCAGCCCTGCTGCAGACCCCACCATATGAATCCAACAGGGCACAGCCCCACGATTCAACCCCTCCTGCACCCAGATGCCACTTCTAGCCAGGAGCAAGGTGTCCTGGTGGTCCATGAGTCTAGGAGGTAGTGTTGTCACCCCTTCAGTAAGAGCAGGAATTTCAGTGGGAGGCTGGGTGAGAGAGAGAGCAAAGTCCTCCTACTCCGAGGGGGCTCTGGTCAATTTCCCAAGAGGCCTGTGCAAGGCTTGGTGCTGGAAGCGGAAAACTGCCAGGCAGAAGAAAGGAAGTCTTTGGGAGAAGTGGTGCTGTTCTGCTGCCTTTGCCATTGCGTGTGGACAGTCTTGCACCAGCCGATGGCGGGGGAGGGGTGGCCAGGCTAGGGCCCGAAGATGAGGGTCCAAAATGTGGGACTCCACGCTGCCTGTGTGGTTGACCCAAAGTCTCTTGGTTTGCAAACAGGAGCGCTTTCCCCCCCACATCACAGATTTGCACTTCCCTGGTGCCTCTACCCTCTCTAGACAGGAGAGGAGAGATGAGATGACCACCACAGTGCCCTGGCCACCGACGTGCCCCCATCTCTGATTTCACCTGTCCTCATGCTGCCCACGCTTCAGGCCTTCAGAGAGGGCCCAGCTCGGGCACAGGGCGGCAGGAGGCAGGCGCACGGCCTCCCTTCACTGCCGGCCGACTCCGCACACATCAGGACCTCAGAGACACAGCTCGTGGTGAGCCCTCAAAAACACACTGCTCACTTCCAGATGGAGAAACAGAGGCCCGGGGAAGCTGAGATTTGCTCAGGACCTAGTTCTCGAATCAAGGCCAGAGCCTCCAAATGCCAGCTGAGCCCCGGTGGGCCCACCCTGTGCTCCACTGACAGGGGAGGCCTGGCTCGACCGTCAAGTTCCCCTGCATAGCAGTGACTGCCCCAGGGGTGTGAACTCCTGGGAGACAAACGCCCCAATGGGCCCACACAGCACAGATGGCGTGCACAGCCCCTGACCGGAGCACCAAGGCCACGTCTGGGAGCTGCCTACTCCTGTTTCCATGGCCCCCACTCTTCCCTGCCTTCTCTTCTCCTCCCAGCCATCCCACCTCTGACCTCCCCTCAGAGCCAGAAATGGGCTACCAGCAAGGCTGCAGGACAGACAGGACGACCGGCCCCACTTTCTGGAAGGGAAGTCTGGGCTCTAGGAAACCCAATAGCACAGAGGCGCGTCTGCGCTCTCCAGGCTGCCTCGCCCCACCATTCTGCAGGGGTCTGGGCAATCCAGAGCCCCTCTAACAGGAGCAGGGGCAGCACCAGGCCCTGCATGGAGGACGACCCAGGTGCTCTGCAAGGCAGGAGGTTTAGTGTGATGGTTTTGGAGCCCGACTGCCTGGGTCTGAATCTGGGCTCTGCCACTAGGAACTTGGTGGCCCTGGCAAGCCTATGACTTCTCTGTGCCCGTGTCCCCCAGACAGAATGTGGCTGTCACCTACCTCTACCTACCTTTGAGGGTGTGGCAAGGATACAACATGCTTATATACGGAACACAGTAAGTGTTACCAGAGTTAACCTTTCACCGACCGCCCTGGCCCACCTCACTGTGTACATAACAAGAACGACCACACAACGACTGCCACTCTGGCTGGGTACCTCACAGCCAGGTCCCTACTTCCTCCACGCCTCCGTCTCCCTGCATTTGTGCAGCCTAGGGTGGTGGCTAGAAGAATGCACAATACTGTCTCCCAATTAAAGAACACAGGAGCCAGTGAAGAGACCCAAATATGCCATCTCCCCACTCCAGAGTCATGTTCCCATAAATGCCTCCGGTCCACCAGGCCTCCCTTCCGACCTGAAATTGTACCCTCAGTATAGCTGAGCCAGTGCCCGGGAACACCCACAAGTCACTTCACCCAAGCTCCTTCTTCTGAGTCAAGGCTAAGCCTGGACAGGTTTGGGGGAGGGGAAGCAGGACTCAAGAGAGGGCGTAGGCTTCCCCAAAGGAAAGGCCAGGCGCCTCCCTGGGCACACAGCAGGAAAGGGGCCAGCACCACTGGCCACACAGAGACAGTGCTCATTGGTTGCCCAAGGCAAGGCCTCTTGGTTCCAGTTCCCACGGTCAGGGCTGGAAGGCGAGCAGGGAGAGAGAAAAGGGAAGTAAGATTGTTTAAGTCTTTTCTGGCTGAGGTCGTAAACAGGCTGCTGCCCCTTCCTTGGCCTGTGTTATTGCAGACTCTTACTTGCTTCCAGTCTGGAGAGCTCATTTATCCAACTGAGTACAACTCAGGCCGTGTCATGCCCTGTTCAAAAACTTCAACGATTCCTCACTGCCTGAAGAGTAGGGGCAGCAAACACATAGTAAATGTGCCACTATCTTCCCCTGCCACACCTATAACAGACATGCCCAGTCAGTCCAGCACTTGCTCTAGATCCTTCTGGACCCAGCATTCCGAACGACGATGACCGAAACATTGCAAGTGGCCCTCAGGTAAGACCCATTTTCCTGGACATCTGGTTAAAACGGGAGGCGAACCATGCAAGTCCACTTGTTCCCCTTCCAGACAGCCAACCGCAATGATAGCAAAGGACTTTTTAAAATGTGCTGCACCACAGACAAAGACAGCAGAGAAGAGACCACAACGACAAGAGAGCCCGACAACCGAGAAGGCTGACCAGAACTAGGATGGATTCTGTGGGGCAAAGGAAGCAAGAGGAACTGCAGCCTAAAAGTGCCTCCAGTGGGGGGACAGACAGGAAGTGAGCTGATGTACTTCAGAAAAGCCCCGAGCCACTTGGGACTAGGGAGGCACAGGAAACGGCAAGGGAGCGGACTGAAGGCTGTGCACAGGCAGGCAGGCTCCAGGTAACCTTCCCACCCCTCAGCGGAGGGCAAAGGGGTGATGATCTTTAAAGATTAAACAGAGCTTAGAAGACAGGAAGAGAGAAAGATGAAAACAGAAAAATTAAGTGAAACCAGCATTAGAAGGGTGAGATCCCCTAGCCCTCGTCCCTTCTCTACTCCTGGAATCCCAGGGATCGAGTACATCCCTTTTGGGCGTGGCCAGCGAGAATGAAAGGAGGCCTCTCTGGAGAAACTGAACCACCTCAGGAAAAAAAGTCCAGTAAACACGGTGACGTTTACTGGACTCCCCGATACAACAGCTGGCTCCCAGCCCCTATTACCTGAAATGCAGCCCTCCAGGTAATGATTCCTGCCTGGTACAGAGCTCCCAGGTATTAAATAGGGACAAATGGAACAGGCAACAAAGAAAGGAATTAACTGGACTTACACAAAATGAAAATCTTTTGTGCTTCAAAGGACACTATCAAGAATGTGATAAGAGCCCTGGCTGGTGTGGCTCAGTGGATTGAGCTCAGGCTGTGAACCAAAGGGTCGCTGGTTCGATTCCCAGTCAGGGCACATGCCTGGGTTGCAGGCCAGGTCCCCAGTGTGGGCCATGTGAGAGGCAACCACACATCGATGTTTCTCTCCCTCCCTTCCCCTCGCTCTAAATAAATAAAATCTTTAGAAGAATGTGAAAAGACAGCTGACGGAATGGGAGGTAACGCCTGCAGATAGTGTATCTTATCTGATAAGGGACTCCTACCTGTAATACCTAAAGAACTCGTAAGTCAGTAAAAAGACAAATAACCCAATTAAAAAATGGGCAAAGGAAACAAACAGACAATTCTTCCAAGAAGATATACGAATGCAATAATCACAGAGAATGTCAAGTGCTGGGGAGGACGTGGACAAAGTGGGACCCTCTCACACCGCTGGTGGGAACATGAGATGGTGCAGCCACTTTGGAAGACAGTCTGGCAGGTCCTCAAAAAGGTAAACATAGGGTTACCATATGACTCAGCAATTCCACCACAAAGTACATGCCCCAAAGAAATGAAAGCAATACGTCCAGACAAAAACTTGTAGAGAAATGTTTACAGCAACATTATGCATAATAACCAAAAGGTGGAAACAACCAGAATGCCCATCAACTGATAAACATATAAACAAAACAAAATGTGGTATGCCCTTACAATGGAATATTATTCAGCCCTAAAAAGGAATGAAGTACTAACACCTACAATGATGTGGCTGAACCTTCACTTGTGCTAACTGAAAGAAGCCAGACTTGAACACCCATATTGTATGATTCCGCTCATGTGAAGGGTCCTGCAAAGGCTCAGCTACACAGAGAAGAGGCAGATCAGTGGCTGTCTGGGGCAGGGGGGAGGGGGAGGGGCTGAGAGCTCAGAGGTACAGGTTTGCCTCTGGGGTGATGGCAATGATCTAAAATGAATGGGTTGCACAGCTCTGTGACTATACTAAAAACACTCAATTGCACACTTTGTATGGTAAAGGAATTATGTGACGATAAAGCTGTTTTTAAAAAATACTGACCAAAAAATATGGCCAAAGATTACTGATATTTGAGAAAGTGCTCCGACTTGGAAAACAGAGACCAAAAGGACAGAACAAAAGAATGAAAGGGAAAGAAAGACAAAGGGAGCAAAATAAAACTTACAAAGTAATTTTCAGTTCATATTCCCAGAAATATAAGAAGAAAATTGTATCCATCCAACCAGGTCAGGATGTAATCAAAGAACAAAAAGGAGCTCTTAAAAATTAAAAAGTTTATGGTCAAAATTCAATTTGGACAGAAGGAGTGGCAGAGAACACCACCGCATTCCATTAATCTACTTCGCCATTACATACACGCTGCCCCCTGACCACTAAGAAAGAAAAATGCCATCAACTGAACCCTGATTTTACTTGGTAATTTACTCAATGAAGAGTACATTTCCCTGGCTCTCCTGGAGCTAGGTGCAGCGTACAACAACCAGTGCTGTGTGGGACTTCAGGAAGGCTCCTTAGAGGGCAATAAGCTGGCTTCCTCCTCCCTGATGCCTGGAATGCGGGTCTGATGGGTAGAGCTCTGGCAGCCACAACCTTGAGGACAGAAACCACGCACTGAGGATGGCGGACAGTCAGAGAGGAGTCGGGTCCTTGGTGATTTCAGGAGGTGCTGGACCAGCTCTAGACAGTTTACCTCCAAACTTATTTTACATGGAAAAAAAAACCCAAACTATGTATTTATGCCACTGTTACTTTGGGGTTTATGTAATGTGGACTCAGATATACTCTTAACTAATTTAGAAGAATTAGGAAAAAAAGTTAAGGGAATCTTCAAGAAAATGAGTTTGAAAATAAAGAAAGGATAAAAATCACAGACAGTAAGTCCAGCAGATCCAACATCAGACTAATAGGGGTTCCTGGAAAAGAACAGAAAAAAAGGGGGGAAAGAAATTATCAAAGAAATAATACAAGCAAGTTTCCCATGACTAAGAGATGCTACCTCATGATGAAAAGTACCTACCAAGTGCCTGGCTCAAAAAACAAAAAGTAAAATAACACATGTAACAGAGCTCATCAATGTGAAATTTAAGAACAGAAGGAATAGAGAAGAAATGCAAAACTTCTAGAGACCAAAAAAATCAACAAAACCGCCCAGAACAAGTTACACAACAAAGGAGAGAGAATTAGAATGCTATCAGACTACGCCTGTTAGAAGACAATACAGCAATACATTAAAAAATGATTCTTGCTCTGGCTAGATGGCTCAGTTGGTTAGAGCATCCTCCTGTACACCAAGGGGTTGAAGGTTCAAGTCCCAGTCAGGGCACATACCTAGGCTGTGGGACCCCCAGTCGGGGCAACTGACCAATGTTTCTCTCACACATCAATGTTTCTCTCCCTCCCTTCTGCTCTCTCTAAAAGTAAATAAATAAAACCTTTAAAAAAAGTCTCAGGATGACAACAGGCCTGGAGAATACCAGTTAAAAACTGGAGCAGAAGAGGGACATTTAGGAGAAAAATATCTAGGAAAAAGGGGGAACTAATAAATTATCTGATAGGTTTGAACATTTGGAGGAATTTTTTTTTAAATTTTTATATGGTAGTTACAATGGAGCAATCTGTAAAATTTTAATAATAGGTTTATTTCAAAATATGCAAGTGATAAAGCCATTTATTTATAGGACAAAACAAAAAGCTGCACTAGAAATACAATGAATCCTGGCTCTTCTGGTGGCCAACATACAGTGTCAAAAGTGTACACATTTTATTGCTTTGATGAAACTATATAACTTAGTAATATGATAATACTGGTGTGATGAGGAGAAAATGGTATGTAACACAGCAAACTTTTTTCTACCATAATAAATATCTTAATCGTGATAGCAAGGCATGGCAGTATAAGCTTACTACTTAGAACTAAGGAGATAAAAGCCAGAATAAACAGGGACATTTTACAGCAATTGTCTCTGGGGGTTGGGGATGGGCTGGGGAGGAGTGGGACAAGAATCTGACCTGTTTCATTATAAACCTCTTGGTACTAATTAATAATATAACTATAAGTATGCACTGACTTAAAAAAAAGATAAAAAGAAAAACGATGGCCTGTTTTTCATCCCAGGATAGATTAAAACCCAAACTTTCGTATGATCGGGCCCCCCGGGGTCTAACTCGCCTCTGCAGTATTATTTCCCACTATTCCCTGCCGTACGCCTGGACCCATGACCTTCTGTCTGGAGCCCACTTCCTTATGCCTCCCACACTGCAACAGCCTTTCTGCATCTCTGCCTAACAGAGCTTGCCTGCCCCTAATGGTGCAGGTCCAATGCCATCCTGCTCACGGGAGAAGCTCTCTTGCAGAGTGCAAAAACCAAGCATCTTACAGACCAGGGGCCTTGGGTCTCAGTTCCAGCACCTGCCTCTTCTGGAGAGAGCCAGCCATCGGGTTTGGTTGTGCATGAAAGCTAGGCTAGGAATCCCAGCCCAGGACTGTAAGCCACTGAGAAATGTGTATAAAACCTTGTGTGAATATGCCTATCTCCAGGAAAAATAAAGCTTTCAGATAATCAAAGCAGTCATGGACCACATAAAGGCTAAGACTCCCAGAGCCATCTCAGGGGTATCAACAGGGGCGCCAGGGAGAGGAATGTGGGAGGAGCCACCCAGGCCCTGCGTCAATGCCTGAAACTATTCAGAGCCTCCCATCACTACCAGAAGGACTCTCTGCACCTCCTCACAGCGGGCCTAGTCTGCACTTCTCTGACTCTTCCCTGCCGCTCTTTTCTGGGTGTACTGGGCCCCCTGCAAAGTAAGCTCCCGAGCAGGTATTAATTATGCCTCCTAGTCTTAGAGAAGATGCTTTGAAAGAAGCAAACTCTACCCATATAACACCTCTCCGGGGGCAAGGTGAGAAGGGAGCAGAGACTACATCTGTAGGCTGAGCTGTTTGTAAAGTTGGGTGGGTATCTCTCTTGGGGTGACCTTTCCTAACCTTACAGCCCATTTCTTCAAGCCCCGTCCTCAGAGATGAGCTTAAAAAAAAAAATGATTGGGGGGGAGGGGAGAAAAAGTCAATTTGTTGTTCCACTTATTTATGCATTCATTGTTTGTTTCTTGTATGTGCTCCAAGCAGGGATTGAACCTGCGACCTTGGCATATTGGGATGATGCTCTAACCAACTGATCTACTAGGCCAGGGAGATGAATTTTTTTTGTTTGTTTTAGATTTTATTTATTTTTAGAGAGAGAGAGAGAAAGAGAGGAAGGGAGGGAGAACGGAAGAGAAACATCAATGTGTGAGAGAAACATCTACTGGTTGCCTCTTGCACGACTCCAGCTGGGGATGTGGCCCACAGTCCAGGGATGTGCCCTGACCTGGAATCGAACCAGCCACCTTTCAGTTGGCTGAAAGGATGACGCGCAACCCGCTGAGCCATGCTGGTCAACTGCCCCGCTCCAGGCCCTGAAGCCAACTCAGGACTTGCCACTCAAAGACTCAGGTGACTAGAGGAAACTCACTGGCTCTTCACCTACCCCTCAGTATGTCCCGTAAGTGTTCTCCCAGCACCACAGTCTTCTTATGGTTATACCTGTGCCCAGGTGTGGCTGCCATTACCACGGATCAGAAAAATGGCCTCCTACTAGCCCAGCTCTCCGGCCCCACTGGCCGACTCCTGGTCTCAGCCATGGCGGCCGCTCCTCCCCTTCTCACCAGCCCTGTACTCCACACGTTCCCACCATGGCAAGAGCACCGTGTGCCCACTGTTCCTCTTTTCTCCTCACTCTCATCGACGTGCTGGGGGCAGGAAGGCAGAGTCTACGGAAGGCTTACCCAGAATTTCACGAGA
>PVKM010037008.1:0-14602 GCA_004027735.1 Carollia perspicillata | reverse complement strand
CCGTATTCCACTTTGTAACTTCAGCAAAGGGAGCTTAGTTCTCACCATGTAACAGGTGCTCAATAGAAGTGTTACATCATAGACTTAACTCTGGTAACTGATCTCAGCTTCACATCTAAATTATAACTGTATCAAAATGCAAATAGCATGTGTGAAGCACTACAAAAAAGAGGAAGCGTGAAAATATATATTATAGATAATTTGACACGGGTCTTAAGAGAAGCAAGAAAGTAAGAATATCTGAAAGTATCACATCAACGACTAACAGCAAGAAAGCTGGGTTATCAAATCTCCCAATTTCCAGAGGTCTACCAAAATAACAAGACTGTCAGGTGCCCAGAGAATGAGTTGCTAAACAAAGAGTAGAAAAGATCAGAATTTAAATGCCACGTGTCTTAAGGAAATATTAACATAGAGTATTAACTTCCTTAAGATTTGTGAGATACCAAACTTTGAAGAATAACCACACCCCAGGATTTTACCCTCACTCACTAAGGGTTGTAGAGGTCCTGAGCCCTCTGGGGAAACAAAGGTGTATGTGGGGGGTGGGGAATAACCAGAAGAAGAACAGAGTATGCAGTAAAATTCTTTCAGTTACAAATAGCTTTTAATTTATACATTCAATGTATAAAAAGTTTATCCTTTCAAAAATGTTTTTGTGCATCACTATATTAGGGCAGGGGTTGTACTAAGAATATAAAGGCAAAACACAAAGAGTAACTTACCATGAACACAGAAAAGCTACTCCGTGCATATTATTCTCTTTAGGTGAACCTTCATGATTTATGTATTTGTGCACCACTAACTAGGGAATTATATTTTTAATGTGCTTCAGGGATTTCAGGGGTTTCAGAGTTCCAAGCAAGATTTAAAGCCTCGTTATTCCCAGATTAATCTTACTCTTTACAGAAACTATCTTTAATGTGTAATTCATTTTACCTTGGGAGGTAACTGCACCACTGGGTGGAATAATGATCCAATGGGAGACTTCGTATAGCGACACCATAATATATGGAGTCAATGTATGATTATATGTGAGTGGGCAACACAGCTGGAAGTTTTCTTTACACTTTAAATTGTTTCGATCTTTGTTGCTATTATCATTGATAACGTTGTTTATCACTAGTGAGCCACGGAAAGCTGGGATGTCATAAAAAAAACTTGTATCATTTTACTGACCTCCCAAATAAGTCCCATAATAGCTAAGATATATTATTTCCACTTCATTTTTTACTTATAATGAATATTTTACTATAAAATTTAATTTATTTATTAAAACATTTTATTTTGAATACTGTAAGTTATTAAAGAAAAATGCAGACAAACCTACAGAAAATTGCACAAAAAAATTCAGGCAGCATGTCACCAGAGAATAAGAGGAATACTATGAAACAGGCAGAGGTGATAAATAGGAATACATGGGGAAAATGAAATAACTAAAAGCTGTGCGTGAAGATTGTGTCATTACTAATAAGTTCATAAACGTGAGTGAACACAAGATGGTGCCTCAAAGCTATCAGTTCATAAAACGTCTGTGTTGAGTAACACACGTGTTTGTGACAATGTTGGGAGAGGGGTACTATCATCCACTGTAAGCATTGGAACTCATAACTACATTATGGGAAATAATCCGGTATTGTTCAGAACATATATGCATATTCCAAGGCTCCAATTCCATCACTTGATTTATGCTCCAAACATTTTCAACAAGTTGCATGAGGGTCAAAGAACAAAATTGTTGTTCTTTGTGGTGGAAGATACATGGATATAACCTAAATGTCCATTACTAGGAAATTGGATACATAGTTAAATGTTTTAAAGAAAGAAAAAAAAGTGTGTATGTTGTACAAAAGTAGAAAATGGATGGTCATTTATAACATGATATTATTTGTGAAAATTAAAAACAGACATTGAATAATACTATATACTGGAATGGGCACAAATAGGTTTAGAGTGTTTACATAAGAAACATCCAAACTTGTAAGAACTTTTCTGAGTTTATTTGAGCAAACGGAAGACAACTGGTGGGAAGCAAGACCTCAATGGATTGAGAAAATGCTCCAGTGAAGGGCAGTTTTTCACCTTATTTTATACGTTACAATCAAAGGCAGACGCATACAGTGGTTACATGGAATTCATTGGTGGTAGATTAGGGAGGTGGGAGGAAGCAGAGGTGGGCATCTCTGAGACTGGATAAAAAGTGAAAGGAATAGACACGTATGTCTTTTACATTTGTGGGTACAAGACAGTCAGCAGTTAACAATTAACATGATAACAATGACAGTGAGGGGCTCTGTAGTTTCCTGCTCTGGTGGGAGATTGTGTTCTGAGGGGTTCTTGAAAAAGGAAATTACCCTGACTTTCCAAAGGTTTGTTATTATAGATCCAAAAGGCCACAGAGAGGTTCAGTTAAGGTAAAGGTTAACCTTTTTCAGGGGAAATACCTGCCTAGGACATGACTACCCCCCATGACTCCTTTTTAGTTAGAAAGTTTTCATTTCAGACTATCCTATGTGGTTAGTTTTTTTTTTTTTTATTTTCAAAAAGTTTTTAAAAATATTTATTGATTTGAGAGAGAGAGAGAAGAAAGAGTGGAGAGAGTGGTAGAAAGAGAGAGGAACATTCTTTTGGTGTTTCACTCATTTATGTATTTATTGGTTGATTCTTGTATGTGTCCTATACAGGGATCGAACTGATGACAGTGGTATTTGTGGTTCATGCTCTAACCAAGTGAGCTATGAAGCCTCTGAGTTTAAGCATCCCCTTTCAGGCCTCTTCTGAGCTTGCCAGGTTTATTTAGTATGTGGCCCTGTTTTTGTGCACAACAGTTGCAATACAAATAAATAATATAACAATTAACAAATAATACACAGGTCTAGTATCATAAAAATATATACTTGAAACCTATATGATCTTATTAACCAATGTCACTCCAATAAATTAAATAAAAAATAATGTGATATATATATATGTATATATATTTATAGTCCTCTCAAAGAATAAATAAAAAATAATGCAATAATAAATTCTGTGTACATACCACAACTGTAAGCCTACTTTGACCTACCCTGTATTTAAGTCTGCTCACATTTTATATGTAATTAGCATATTGAAATATAGGATGAACTAAGGAGACCTAAAAAGAAAGGTTACATTTAAGTGAAAATTGTTGCGAGAACATCAGGTAACAATGACCTGTGATGTGAGGAATCTCCTTTTTCTTCTTTGTGGATCTAACGTGAAAGTGGAATGAAAAAGAAGAATTATTATTATGAGCACTATAAGTGAGAATATTGAAAATGCTTATTACACATAACAACATATTACATTTGCTGAAAGGAAAACTGAAAATGACTTGAGTTTGAAAAATCTGCACGAAATGCAGTGGGCCAGTAAAAAGCCTATAAATGAAATAAAATAATAAAGGTTATAAAAAAGGACAGTCAATAAACATAAGATGGTTAACTGACATCCTCTAATTAGATAGCAAAAGGAATGGCCGACCATGCAAAATTGTAAAGAATGAAGGCTGATTATATAGATTCTTGTGTATCGCCATGTTTCAGGGACATTTAATGAAGTCAAATCGATTCAAACTGTATCAGTGACTGTATTCCCCCTGCTGTGCTTTACATCCTCGACTATTTCGTAATTACCAATTTGTACTTGTTAATCTGTGTGCCTTTTTCATTCAGCCCTCCCTCAACCCCCTCCCCCCCGGCAAACTACATTTTGTTCTCTGTATCTGTAAGTCTGTTTATGTTTTGTTTATTTGGTTAGTTAGTTTTTCTTCAGATTCCACATATAAGTAGAATCATATGATGTTTGTCTTTGGATGACAAATTTTACTTAGCACAGTGTCCTCTCGGTCCAGCTATGTGTTGTCACAATGCCATTTATTCTTTCAATAAATGTGCTTAGTTTATTATTTGGTTGTCAGAAGTATCTCAGATGAGGCTGTTTATTCATTTCTATTCATTAGAAAATGTTGGTATATCAGGGACATTGCATACAAAATTAAGAGGGATATCAATATGAAAAAACTGTGTCAGATGAAGGCATTCATACTAATTTCTTTAAGTGCAGACTTTGTATGTTTTATGTTATCCATATTACTACCCTTCTTTATAAAACAATTTTCATTTGGAAATAATCTGAAATTTACAGAAGAGTTAAAAAACAGATAAAAAAGATATCACATATATCCTTTTACCAAAATCTACTTATCGGTGAAATTTTCTTTATTATTCTGTCTTTCTGGTGATTTATTTAAAAATATACCTTTCTCATATTTGTCCATGTGAGATAGCACAGTGTTTTACTTATTCTAATACAAGTTATTGAAATAAAAGCAGAGAATGAGTTTCCAGTGACAAGCTGTTAAATGTTCTTTATCTGGTTTTCATTCATGTTTAGGGTGATGTAAGTTGCTAGTATTTTTTCATATGTATGTCAAGTTCATACAAAATTAAATTAAAAGAGAATGGTAATATCCCTAGTTTGTGAGGCATAACCACTTAGACTATTCCCATTAAGATGGTGATCTGTGAAAATGGAATAGTGTCTATGTTATGTGAATGATATTAAATCATGAGAACAAAGAATTCAAGTGTAAAAAGTTGAGCTTTAGAGAGTGAATGTAAGCAAAAAGGTGGATCAGGAGACTTTACAGGGCTCAAGTTAGCAACAGCATAATGACTACATTACCTTTGTAAGAACTCCACGGGCCAGTTGAGAAGCTACATTACCCAGATCAATGTAAAATGAAGAAAGGGTTCCACCAAAAGGCGTAGAAAAATTCGTGGCATTTTGTGCATCTTAACATGCCCCTCCCACTATCTGACTGTGTTGTAAAATTAGAAGAAAACTTCCCTGGCTGGTGTGGCTCAGTGGATTGAGTGCCAGACTGTGAAACAAAGGGTCTCCCTTTGATTCCCAGTTAGGTCACGTGCCTGGGTTGTGGGCCGGGTCCCCAGGAGGGGGCATGCAAGAGGCAACCACACATTGATGTTTCTCTCCTTCTCTTTCTCCCTCCCTTCCTCACTCTAAAAATAAATAAATAAAATCTAAAAAAATCACAAGGTATATAAAGAAACATGGAAACGTGACCCAATTAAAGGAACACAATGGAACTCCAAAAATAACCCTAGAGAAATATAAATCTAGGTCTGCCTTACAGATAATTTAAAATAACTATCTTAAAAATGTCCAATAACCTAAAAGAGAACACAAACACTTAAACAAAATAAGAAAATAATGCATGCACAAAATGAGAATAATCAAGAAAGAAGCAGGGCTATAAAAAGGAATCAAAAGAAATTCTAGAGCTGAAAAAAATACAGTAATTGGGAAATTTCGCTAGATGGGTTTAACAGCAAACTTGAGTCATCAGAAGAAAGCATAAATCAGTGAATTGAGTCAGTGAATCAAATTCAAATCAGTAAACTTAAAATAGGTTTTTTGAAATTATCTAGTGAGAGTAACAAAAGGGAAGAAAATAAGAAGAGTGAAGCACCTAAGAGACTTATGAGACATTATCCAGTTGGCCAATACATTCATCATGGGAGTCCCATAAGAAGAAAAAGAGAGAAGAAGGCAGAGCTTATTTTAAGAAATAATGGCTGAAACTTCCCAAATCTAAGGAGAAATGGACATACAAATTCAAGAAGCTCAGTAAATCCCAACTAGAAAAATCCAAAGAGACTCACATTGAAACATATTACAATTGAACTATGGAAAGACACAAGAAAAAGAGACACCCTTGAAAGCGACAACAGACAAGCGTTTTGTCATATGCAGGGAACTTGCACATGATGAACAGCAGATTTTTCCATCAAAATCTTGCAGGACAGAGAGGAGTGGGGTGGTATATTCAAAGTGCTGAAAGAAAAATCTGCCCACTATGACTACTCTATCGGGCAAAAAAATCTTTAAATAATGAAGGAGAAGTTAAGATTTTATAAAAGAACAAAAGATTATGGTGTTTGTTATCACTAGATCTGCTCTGTAACAGGTGTAAAAGGAAATTCTTCAAGGCAAGGGCAAAAGATGCCAGAGAGCAACATGAAACTAGAGCAAAAATTAAGGTTATCTGGTAAAAGTAAATTTACGATGAATATAGTAACCTATGCTAATGTCAATTTGGTGTATAAGTTTTCTTTTAATTCTTGTATACAATTTAAATATGTAAGACCAAAAATAACCTCTGTTATTTCATATAAAATATATAAAGATGTAATTCATGTTTACATATTTGTTTTATATATATAACAAAGAATGTTATATATCAATAACAAAGAGATGGCTTGAGCTGTAGTTTCTATGTATGACTGAAGTTAATTTGTTATCCATTTAAAACAGAATTTTAATATAATATTTTAAAATAGAAAACTTTGTATAATTTCAGTAGTAACCATGAAGAAAATATCTGTGGAACATACATAAAAGGAAACAAGAAGGCAATTACATTAGGTGACTACACTTGCATGTGTACAAAAAAATAGACACACACACATAAAAGAAGTCAGTAACAGAGAAAAGGAAGAACAAAAATGCAATACATACAAAAACAATGAATGAAATGGAAATAGTAACTCTATACCAGTAATACTTTAAAAGTAAATAAATTAAACTTCCTAACAAAATCTGTAGCTTAGCTGAGTGACCAATAAAACAAGATCCACCTGTGTGCTGTCAAGACCCTCACATTAGATCTAAGGGTGTACATAGCCTGAAAGTTAAAGGATGAATGAAGACCTTCCACACAAATGCTAACACAGTGAGAGGGGAGGTGGCTTGCTAGTATCAGACAAAATAGACTTTTGAGTGAAAATTTGTTACCAGAGATAAATAAGGATGTTTTATAAAGATAAAGGATCAATTCACCTAGGACATACAACAATTACAAATACTTATGTCCCAAACATTAGAGCTCTGAAATATATAAAATAAACTTTGGCAGAGTTGAAATGAGAAATAAGCAATAAATAATAGTAGGAGATTTCAATAGCCCATTTTCAACAATGGCTATAATGAACAGACAGAACTTGAACAACACTAGAAGGAAAAGTTGCAAATATTTTAAATTTATTGATAGTTGTATGTCAAAGGTTGGAAGATAAATCTGATAAAAATCCAGGGGCCTTCTAGCTGAGTGAAATATCTATGGGTCCATGGGTGTGGGGCATATTTAGATATCCCTTCTAAGGAGAAAGCAAGTTGGTTGCTTGTGTCCCACCTACAACCAAGAAAGAGGCACAACGCCTAGTGACCCTTTATGGATTTAAGAGACAACAACATGTTTCTCATGTAGGGATACTACTACAGCCCCTTTACTGAGCAACTCAAAAGGTTGCT
Source organism: Carollia perspicillata (assembly GCA_004027735.1). NCBI lineage: Eukaryota > Metazoa > Chordata > Mammalia > Chiroptera > Phyllostomidae > Carollia > Carollia perspicillata. The sequence continues at coordinate 7,246 of PVKM010037008.1, read as the reverse complement.
AATTTTGAGTGGGGCCCAAAACACAAGGCTTCCCAACAGGCCCAGGCCATCACACAGGCTGCTCTACCCCTTGGGCCTGTGATATAAAAGGGGTGTCCAGCCCACCACCTGTAGGCTGCATGTGGCCCAGGATGGCTACGAAGGCGGCCCAATACAAAAGCATAAATTTACTTAAACACTTTTTTTTTTTGCTTATCAGTGTTTGTTTGTGCTTGTGTATTTAATGTGTAGCCCAAGACAACTCTCCTTCCAGAGTGGCCCAGAGACGCCAAAAGTTTGAACACCCCTCTGGGAAATTCAGTGGTGCCCCTTACTGGTACATGGGGACGCTGTTTAGAGACTTGGGCAGGCCCCTATTTATGATTCCAGAATTTTTTCATGTTGAAAAATGAAACTCTAAGCCCATTAAACAACAACTGTTTTCTCCTCCCATACATCCTGGAAAGTGTTATTCTACTTTCTATTTCTATGTTCTGACTTTTTTAGAAACCTCATTTGAAGGTCCTAGAGACATGTTTTCACAATGAAAGTAAAATGAACACCAGTGAACTGTACACTCAAATATGGTTAATATGGTAAACTTTATGATGTCCCTTTACTGCAATAAAAATAATAAAAGTAAAATAAACTTTTTTAAAGTTCAGCTTTAGAAGACTTAGAGGATGCTAATTCCCACAGATTATTTTAGACAAGATGATTTTCAAGTTTTCACTGTGAGATCTCCCTTTATGCCATGCCTATAAGAGTGATATCTTAAATGTAAAACAAGAAAAAGTGAGAGAAGATGATTTTTTAAATGATGGCAGCGTAACAAAGACCAAAGTGGTTAGCATGGCAGATGCTGAACCTCTCTCAGGTTCCAGATGTGAGAGCAGTGGAAAGCGACCTGAATTTAACCTTGGCAGTGAGAAAGAGTTTAAAGTATCTTCTCTGAGGAAGTGATTGCAACCCTGTTCACTGCTCTTTTTGGGGAACAAATGGACATGATTATGTCCCAGTAAAATTTTATTTTTCTTTTCTTTTTTTTAAATTTGTTTTTCAATTATAGTTTATATTCAACATTATTTTGTATTAGCTTCAGGGGTACAACATAGTGTGTGTCTGTTCACTTCGTAAGCCAGGGCCTGGGATGTAGTTTTTCTAGCTGAGAAATTGACTGAAAATAGGTAAGCCTTCTAGCTCTGTGGGGACAATGTCATACATGGCCCTGTCTGTCCAGAAAGCTGACATCCCTAAAATCACAGCTCCATGCATAGGTTAGGCACAGTCTTGGCACCCAGCCCCTCAGAGAGGACAAGATTCTTGAACTGCCAGTAGATACAGTATTTCTGATTTAAGATTTAAGGAGACAGAGGAAGATACAGGACAGCTGTTTGCCACAGACATGTATATGCAAGTTAAAGCACTCATGGAAAAATGGAGACAACTGTATTCAAACATCAATAAAAAATAAAGAAAGAGTAGAAATGCAATGCAATTATCTTCAATATACCAACATGTCTTTATTTATTTATTTTTGATGAAATGTAATATGCAGTTTCTTCATTCCGTGGTAAAGCCAAGGAAAGTCCTTTAACATTATAAATAAACAAGCCATACCAGATATCAAGTATTATAAAGCTAGAATTATGACTGTAGTATTTGTACAAGAGAAAAGAATGATCAAAGGAAATGAAAGAAAACCCACACAGAACATATACATACATACATAGAATTTTATTATAATGCATAGTGGCCTCAATGAATAGCTGTGGGTAAATTTTTAACTCTTTAATAAATGCATTTGGAAATTAAAAAAATAAAATGAAATATTTTAACTACATTTGTTAGGGGTAGTATTAATGGATTTTTAATGTAAATTTGATGCTGCCATTTCAGGCCCAACCTGTGAAATATATTTTCTATAACTCCCTTCCTTAGAGATTCTACATTGGGTTAGACAGGAACTCCATGTAATTATGAAGGCAGAAGTTAACCAAAAGCAATTATTTGTGTGAAGCCACGGCTACCAGGTAGGTATGTGGCTTTACCAGGTGTCATTACTTCATCCTATGGCACGTCTTTAAAAGTTGAATTCATCTTTTTCAGATGAATCATCTCCTCAAGCTCTCCTTCCCAGCCCCACATGGCTGAACCGATGGAGGATGCTTTTCAAATTTCCTAGAAGTTGTAGCTTCTCCACTGGCTCCTGTGTGTCAGGTTGAAGAGTTAGTGACCAAACCTCCCATCTCCTCATCCTCCTCTGCTAAACCTTTACTACTCGGGTTTTCCACATTCCATTACCCTCAATCCCTAATTTCTTTTACTAAACCCCACCATGCCTATAATACTTACAGTAGTTTTAGTTTCCCAACTAGATCTAGTCTGATAAAGTGTGGTTTTTAATCGTCTTTCCATTTTGTAAAGTTATAGTGATTTAAGATATATTACAGGTTTAAATATATAAAGCAAATCTTAAAATTGGGAAAATGTAAAAATATATTTTAGAATTTAAAGCAGATATTATACTTTAAAAATGACACAGAAGCCTAACACCTACGAGAAGAATTATAAGATGTGACAAATTGAAATATCTAATTTCTGTGCTTCAAAGTTAAAGAGAGAATTGGAGTTCTGACTATTAAAAAAGAACACCTAAAAATCAATGAGGAAAAGAAAACCCTAGTTAAAAAGTAAAACTGAAACAATGACAATATGGAGTATTGACAAAGATTTGTATCAGTGGTGAGGATGTAAATAAGTACACTTCATTTACAAAATAACTTGGCATTATTTAGTAAAGATTAAAAACATATACTCTGTAGCCTCATAAATGAACTTGTATCTATGTGTGTATGTTTACACACACATACACATATGCATATGTGTGTGACTAGACATGAAATCTCTTCCAGTACTTCCAACAGTTTGATTTCTTCCTTGTTAAAAAACATTACTGTCATTCCTGCAAATTCATCGAAGTCAAGAAGTAATCACAAGTTAGACAGGATCTATTCATGATTATTGAGACCCTGCATCCCGGTTTGCTGGGGGCAGCCTCAGTTTGTGATTGTTGGTACTCCTACTAGTTAACAGAAACTTCTTCCACTCAGTATGTTTGCTGGACATTTCCAAAATACTTATTGAATGTCTAAATTCACTTAAATTTTCTTAGAAAAGTATTTATTTTATTTTTTTATGATTCTGTTCATCTTCAGAGTTAGGAACAACATACATTGATTTTCATGTGGTTGACTGAGATTTAGATACATGGTGGGAAAATAAGAAAAACACTTAAAACTGTGATCCTAGAGAAAGATGGATGTTTGATCTCCCAAAAAATGCATTTGTTCTTTCATAAGCCACACATTTTCCTTTTCATAAAATGCATGTAGTTTTATATGAGAAAATGATGCCATAAAATTATATTTCAATATCTGCTATTATGATATACTATATTTAAAAGATTAACAAAGTAAGATTTTGCATGTGTTTGTGTGTGTGTAAGAGTAGAATCTGTCATAAACATACTGGAGGTACAGATTTTGGGGAAAAAATATATATATTATAAAAATGTGCCTTTAGAGAAAGGAAATTCCAAGGTTGGTAGTTGGGAATATAAATAACTGAAAATAGTTGCTGTGATGGTGAACGTTTAACTAGTTAAACAATTAAGAAGTATGGTAAAAATCGCATAACTGTGAGCTGCTAATCCATCATCGGTGTAGTCTGAATCATAATAAGAAATTGCAGAGGCAAGAATGAAGAAGATAGCCACTGGATCTGTGATCTTGTGTCCATAAAGTGAAGTTGTTATTTTTACTCTGAAAAGCAAAGCACTTATATCAGAGCAACTTCATGATTACTTTAAAAATAGAAAACTATATTAAACTAGTCATCGAAGAGTCAACATTAATTGATGTTATACTATTCCAAAACTTTAAAATATTTACTAGTTATTTGTGAACACGACTAGAAAATGCTCTAGCAGATTACAGGCTTCATTCAACCTGTAGCAATTAAGCTGTCTGGAAAACTAGAGGAGCGTGTTTGAGCTAGTGCTCCCGATTCCCTGGGGAGTGGAGATCGGTTGAAGCAGAAGCACCAGCAGGTCATGCCCAGTCACCTGCTGTCTGCCAGGAAGACAGAGGACTCTTTTCGGGAGCTGTGGGCTTCAGGATTTCAGTGAAGATTTTTCACTCAAATCTAGGTCCGGGTTCTAAGGAAAAAGGAAGGTCTGCAATAGAAAATGTAGACTCCCTGACTCATAGGAGTAGTACTGAAATGTAAGAGAGCTGTGAGTCAGGGAAGATCCCTGAAGATCAAGCTGTCCACACTGATGACCAAGAATTAAGGAAAATGAAGCCAGAATATGAAATCAGATTAGTCAGAAAAGAGAGCTTGCCAATCTAGTAAGGCGTCTGTGAAACAAATCTGGGTGCAATGGTAAAGGTTACTGCTAGAGGCCTGCCTCATCTAAGAGCTGATATCATCAAAGCAAAAGGGTAGTGAAAATAAAATGTAGACTGGCATTCTCTCTTTCTAGAAGACAGACCTGGGCTTTGGGAGCCAGAACTAGGTGAGTGACTATTCCATGAACATCCAAGTGTCCAGACTGGTTTTTAGGAATCTCAGTTCAAATAGAATTTTCTTTATTATCTGATTAAGTTAGATGCCCTGGATTAAATCAATATTCATGGTCAATTGTTCAAAAAAGTCTAGAATTTGGTTATCTCTAATATACAAAAAAGTACTATTTCCACTTGCTCCCACTCAATGTTGACTAGTTAACGAAAGCATATTTTAATGAATTATCATTTCTCTAGTACAAGAGGCCATTAACTGCAAGGTATTCTATTTTATGTGGTGCCGATAGAAAACACTATATATATTTTTTAATATATAATATTGGAAAAAATTCCAACCACATTGCATTTTTATTTTATACTTAGAAAAATAATTCACTCGGATTTATTTAGACCTAGCTACTTATTATGGTTCATTATTATTATGCATAATGAAGCCAAATATAAATTATATAAATGGATTAAGGTATGTCTAAAATTTCTTCTCAGAGTGAACAACAGTCACATTGCCTATGAAATATCATCTTCAGGGACATCAAGAAAGTTGGTTTGCCACATTTCTTGAAAAAACAAAACAAAACAAAACACACTTCGCTATCGTTGCAGGGATTTTATTCCCAGCTGTTAGAGCCTGTTCGGGAAGTTCCATTCTCATGCACACGCAATGACGGCATTCCACCTGCTGCCAGGCTGCAGTTACTGTAAGATGAGCCTAATTATTGACGTGCTTGACTGGTAAACTGGGGGAAATGAACTAGAAATTCCTGGTTCAATAGTTTTCTCTTTTCTAAGCTCCCTACCTGTAGACCACACAGATTCCACTCTGTTGTTCCTGGGAAAGCTTTGCAACAGTGGAGACCCCACTGTGGGAGGCTGCACTGGAGTTACTGTATTATGAAGTCCACTTGCCTGCACATATGTGCCATCTGATTAAATTGATCCATCACATGCAGGTTTATTTCCTAATATGTTTAAAATATTATTGGGGATAATATATGCCTTTAATATGGGTGAGAGTAAACAAAATGTAATTATCACTTGCAGTGTTTTACAAGGCCATTACCCAAAATTGCGGTTTTAAAAGATGGTGACGGGCTATATAGAGTGGAGAGATTATTAGATGGCAAATATAAAACCCTGAAATGGATGGTTTTAAAAATCAGTAGTAGCAATAAGGTTATTTGAATGGAAATTCATTTCAGGTGGTCAAACTTTTAATTCAGAGGTCAATTATTTAAACATACGATCTTTAATTGCCTTTTATTGTTAGAGATTTGGGAATAAAATGTAAAGCAAAATAGGCTCGAGAACAGTCTGCTTTCTCGGGAAAACACACAGAATTAAGCGATAGACATAAAATGCAGTATATGCTAATAGTAACAGGTTGCTATGGGACCATATACTATTACAGCAGTATCACGCCATCTCCAAATGCACAGATATAAGTGATGTCACTTTAGTTGCTAAAATTAATTTAAGTTTTCCTGTAAGCTTTCAATGTATTCAGGCCCTTAGGAAATGTTCTGTTGTTAGTTAGGGTATTTGGTCTGGGATTAATACTCTGGTACAATCGTTCATTCAAAGAACCATTCTGGAGTATGTATATCTGAGCACTGTTTCAGTTCTTGCACCTCCGGTAGCCCAGAGACATTTCAGGACATAAGCCACCCTGAGTGTCCGTCCTACTTGGGCAATGGCAAACACCGAAGTCTCGGTTCTGAGAGGTAGCGATCCAATGCTCCTCTGGTAGTTCTCCCTTCCTGGTGATTTTTTAAAATATAATTTTTGGCAGGACCCATTCTCTTCCTTCTTCTAATGTACTTGTTTTTACTGAAAATCCATTCTTCCTCAACAGTTTTAAAATTTTGAAGCCAAAAGCCCAGAAGTCCTGCTGACTTACACTTACTTTTCCCCCTGGCAGACAACCCCCCTGAGGCAGAAAGGTGTCAGACTTGCTATTCAAAGAACTGGAGAGAAAGAGGAAAAAAAGAAAATGTGGTTAGGCAGGAGGAAAAGACCTTCCCAAATTATATCTGAAAATATTAGCTGGCCACAGGAGTCTAGGGATAACCAAGAAAGATTACGTTTAATCTGATAACGAGCAGCAGAAGGGCCAAAATTGTTTGAGGCAGAAGAAAAAATGCTTGTTTGAGAGTTCATAGGCTAAAGAAGATATTTTCTCCTTGTAGCCAAGAGGATTTCAAAATAACCATAGTTTAGAATGTGAGAGGCGGTAAGAATTAGGGACGGAGAAAAATAAAGACAGCCAGCATAAAGAGGCTATTACTTCTATAAGACCATATTAAGCAATTTTAATTTTAAGGTCAATGGGATGTTTTGAAAATGTTCAAAGCAAGGAAAAGACAAGGTTGATCTGCATTTTAGATGTCTCACTCTGGTTTCAAGCCAGAGGGAAAACCCTCACAGAGCTCACTTCTACGCTATGGCTTTTCTGCCATAGCTTTCCTTAGGCTAGCAACCTTTCTGCCTGCTGTCTATCATATAATATATAGTGCAATTCAACCATAAAAATTAAATACCTTAGTATAATGTATTTGGGATATTAAACCATTTTTTTCTATCCTCGGTAGTTCCTAGTTCATTCTTGTCCTAGATTTTTCCTATCAAAGCCCATGTCGGATAAATTTTGATCCAAGTTTATTCCACACTGGAGAAAATAC
>PVKM010037007.1:0-14433 GCA_004027735.1 Carollia perspicillata | reverse complement strand
TTTTTTTGGAGAACATCCATACTATTTTCAGTAGTAGCTATACCAATTTGCATTCCTACCAACAGTGCACGAGGGTTCTCTTTCCTCTATATACTCCTCACTAGTTGTTCTCTTGTTTATTTAATAATAGCCATTTTAGTAAGTGTGAGGAGATATCTTATTGTGACTTTGACTTGCTCTTCACTAGTGGTGTTCAACACCATTTCATGTACCTGTTCACAATTTGCACATCTTATTTACAGAATAATAATTTTTGTATTCCTTCTGTAAGAAAGTATCTATTCAGGTCCTCTGTTCATTATTTAATCAGATTATTTGTTGGGGGGTTTAATTATTGATTTGTATGAATTCCTTGTATGTTTTGGATATTAACCACTTAGCAGATAGTTTTCATATTTTTCTCTCATTCCATCATTTGTCTTTTCATTTTGTTGATGATTCCTTTTCCTGCACAACAGGTATTTTGTTTGATATGGTCCCACTTGCTCATTTTTGCCCTTGTAACTTGCACTCTTGGTATCATATCCAAAAAAAAAATTTGCCAAGACCAATATCAAGAAGTTTTTGCCTCTGTTTTCTTCTAAGGGTTTTGGTTTCAGATTTCACATTTAAGTCTTTGATCTATTTTCAGTTAATTTTCATGAGTGGTTAAAATAAGAGTCCAAGGCAATGTCATTCTTTTGCATATCAATCATGTTCTCCCAATGATATGTATTGAAGAGACCATCCTTTCAGCATTGAGTGTTTTTAATTCCCGTATTAAATATTGACTGTATATGCATGGGTTTATCTCTAGGCTCTGAATTATGTTCTGTTTGGTCTACGTGCAAGAGAGGGAGAAAGAAAGGGAGAGAAACATCAATGTGTGGTTGCTTCTCACCTGCCCCCTACTGGGGACCTGGCCTGCAACCAAGCATGTGCCCTGACTGGGAATCAAACCAGCGACCCTTTGGTTCACAGGCTGGCACTCAATCCACTGAGCCACACCAACCAGCACTCAATATCTTATAGGTTTTAATACAAAGATCTTTCACCTCCATGGTTAAATTTATTCCAAAGCATCTTACTGTTTCTGATGCTATTGTAAATGGGATTGCATTCTTAATTTCTTTTCTGAATAGTGCATACTTAATGTAGAAACACAATTAAATTTTGTATCTTCATTGTATATCCTGCTGTTTTTCTGAATTTGCTCATGAGTTCAGACAGATCTTTAGTGAAATTCTTAGGATTTTCTACATATAAGATCCTTGTCAGTTTTTTTAATTTTAATTGTATTTTTTCTATTACCATTTAACCCCTTAATATCCCTCTCCTCTGCAATCATCACACTATTGTCCATGTCCATGAGTCCTTTCTTCTTTTTGCTCAATTCCTTCACTCCCTAAACTCCCTCCTCAATAGTTGTCATCCTGCTCTTTATTTATGAGCCTGTCTCTGTTTTGCTTGTTAATTTGGTTTGTTCATTAGATTCCACATAGGAGTGAAATCATATGGTATTTGTCTTTCTCTGATGGGCTTACTTCACTTAGCATGTTCTCTAGGTCCATCCATGCTGTCAGAAAGATGCTCAGCATCACTAATCACCAGAGAAATGTAAATTAAAGCAACAATGAGATATCACCTCACATCTGTCAGAATGGCCATCATTAATAAATCAACAAACAACAAGTGCTGGCAAGGATGTGGAGAAAAGGGAACACTTTTGCCCTTTTGGTGGGAATGCAGACTGTGCATTCCCTAATGCAACCACTATAAAAGCAGTATGAAGTTCCTCAAAAAATTAAAAATGGATCTGCCTTCTGGCCCAACAATCCCACTACTAAAAATATATCCAAAGAAACCCAAAACACTAATTTGAGAAAAACATAAACACCCCTATGTTCATTGCAGTGTTATTTACAATTGCCAAGATATGGAAGGAACCCAAGTGTCCATCAGTAGATGAGTGGATAAAACAACTATGGGACATTTACACAAGGGAACACTACTCAGATAAGAGAATAAACAAATTACAAACAAAAGTACCTTTCTACTATCTCACATTTATCTATGGAGTCACATTTTCTGGTGCCCTTTATTTCTTTGTGTAGATTCAAGTTATTCTTTAGTGTTCTTTTATTTTATCCTGAAGGATTCTCTGTACTATTTGTTTTTGACCTAGTCAGCTAATAATAAATTCTCTCAGTTTTTGTTTACCTAAGAATCTTAATTTATTCTTAATTTTTATAGTTTTGTTGAATATAGACTTCTTGGTGAATATTTTATATCTTTCAGCACTTTGAATACATCACCCATTTTTTGATGGCCTTGTTGTTTCTAAGAAGAAGTCACCTGTTAATTTTATTGAGGACCCACTGTATCTGATGAGTCATTTTGCTCTTGCTGCTTTTAAGCTCCCTCTTGAATGTGGCTTTTGACTGGTTGACTATGATGTGTCTAGGTAGGGATCTCTTTGAGTTTAGCATACTTGGAGTCTGTTGATTATTTTGGCTGTGTAGGTAACTATGCAGGTTGAAGAAATGCTTTCTTCAACTAATTTCTGTCACTTTCTCTCCTCTCTTTCCAGAACTGTCAGGATGCATGTATTAGTACAGTTGACAGTGTCCCTGAGGCTCTGTCCTTTTCACGATATTTTTTTCTTCCTTTCCTCAAAATGAATAATCTTAATTGACCTATCTACACATTTTCAGGTTCTTCCTTCTGCCAGCTCAAATCTTCTCATGAGTCCCTCTAATCAATTTTTCATTCCAGTTATTGTTTTTGACTCCAGAATTACTATGTGGTTCTTTCATAATAATTTCTATCTATTTACAATTTTATTTAGCAAGATATTTTTCTTACAGTTTCCTTTAGTTTTTAGATATAGGTTATTTTAGTTCCTTGAATATCTTTAAACCAGGTGATTTAGCATCTTTGTCTAATAAGTCCAGCATCTAGCCTTCCTCCAGCATTGGTCCCATTGACTTTTTTTGTTTGTTTTTAGGGTTTTCCCCCAGTGTATATAGTCTATACCTTTTTGGTTCTTTATATGTCTCATAATTATTTGTTTAAACTGGACATTTTAAATAATGTAATGTGGCAATTCTGGAGATGAATTCACTCCTCACTCTACAGTTTTTTGTTGTTTTTGTTGCTGTTGCTATTTCCTTTTGTTTCAGTTACTTTTCTGGGCTTATTATGCAAAGCCTGTATCCTTCGGTATAATAAATGAAGCCTCTGCTCAGTCAGTGTTCAGTTAATGTTTGACCAAAAATTTCCTCAAATGACTTGAATCAATATATCTGCCCTTTGTCAAGAGGGAGGGAGGGAGAGAGAGAAAGAGAGAGAGAGAGAGAGAGTTGGGTTATGCCCTTCAATGTCTGAAATTTAAAAGAAAATATTTGATCCTTCACTTCCTGCTTTCACACAGCACCCAGGTGAGCCAAATGTGAGAGATTAGAGTCTTCTCACCTACTTCCTGGGCATGCTTACAATCTTACATAGGTGTTTGGATTTTTAGATCCTCAAAACTAAAGCCTTTCAAAACCTCTTATGGATATCTCTATTCTCTAGATTTTTCCCTTAAGGTCTTGGGTCCACTTCTTGTTTCTCCAAGTGGTATCATAGCTGCAAGCACCTGTGATGTTAAGCAATCACTACTGATCACTTTCAACATACCCCTCTGGAATTAAGTTTTTTCCCACCGAACACCTCTAATTCCAGACAAATAAAGACAAGCCCTGTGAGTGGGACTTTCCAAGAAGCTGCCAGACAGGTCAAATAGTGACAATTATCTCAAGGGGATAAGGCTTTGGGGCAGCTCTAAACCCATTCTGGCCCTCCAGTGACTGCCAAGTTTCTAATTTCACAGCTACTCCCATAATGTGACTACTGACTATCAGGGCTACTATGGATCTAGAGAGTAGAGGATAGAAATAGAGCAAGGTAAAATATCACAAAAACTACTGTTCTTAATGATACCCAGTCATTGTTCTTATTGCAAAACTTTGGTTAATTTCCAGAGCTCTAAAAAAGTTGATTTGGAATATTTTTGCCAGTGTTCCAACTACTTTTATGAAATGGATTTTCAGAAGTCCTCAGTCAACCATTTCAAAAGTATTGCCCTGAAGTTATGTTTTTGGGGTTTTTTTAAAGATTTTGTTTATTTATCTTTAGAGGGGAAGGGAAGGAAAGAGGGAGAGAAATATCAGTGTATGGTTGCCTCTTGTGTGTCCCCTGCTGGGAACTGGCCTGCAACCCAGGAATGTGCCCCAACTGGAAATTGAACTGTGATCCTTTGGTTCACAGGCCCACGCTCAATCCACCAAGCCAACCAGCCAGGGAAGTTATGTTTTTTTTTTTTAATTCTTTTTAACAGTGAATGGGTTTAATGGAGAACAAAGATGTATCTTTAAAGAAATTAACTTTTCAATGAAGACAGCAGAATCCATGTCACCAAATTAGTATTATTTTGTTCAAAATCACTACCCTAGGAAGAAGTGCCACTTCTTCCATAGTGTCCATGTAATTAAACATATTTTGGCTTTTTTTATTTTTACTCACCATGAAGTTTAAAAAAATGTAATAATGGCCAATCAGTATACTTGGGAAACATTTAATTTGACAAACTTTAATTTAAAGTTATTTATTTGCTCAGGCTGAACATGTAATCATTTTTAAACCAAGGGGTACTATAAAGCAATTAGAGTAATATTTCTATTTGGACGATAATAAGTACAAACTTCATTCCAAAAAAAGTAACTTTCTAAAAATATGGTCACCCTGGAATAAGTTTATAGAATTCTCAGAGGCCACATTTGGTTTAACAAGATCTAGAGTGGCTATTAAAAATATTAATCTCATTACTTTATTTCCAAATCTTATGTATGTTAAAGGTCTTTCTATAAATTATATCCAGGGTGGGGCAAAAGTAGGTTTACAGTTATGAGTATGCAAAACAGAAATTATTATTAACTATTATATTATTAATTACTATATTATTTTCCACATTAACAGTTGTAAACTTAATATTTTGCCCCACACTGTATTTTCAAGCTAACCAAGAAAACTAAAAATCTAAATATCATTTATAGTGCCTTTTGAGTCCCCTTCCTCCATTTCAGTTACATTCCTATTATGCTAGCTCAAAACTTTATTGACTTAAAATACCATATTATTACTAGCATACATACCTTCTAATCTATAAACACTTAAAAATGACACCACATGATAATAAAAATAAAAAAGAATTTGAAGTCATGACATCTCCTCTGGAAGCTTATATAAGCTAGTTGATGTAATAAAATGTAATTTCCTTTTCACAAAATATAATTATCAAAAATATGATAAATACAATGAATATAGGACATGAGGAAGTATAGAGATCTAAATCATCTAGAATTTTTAGGAAGAATTAATATGGGAACTACAGCTTAAAAAGTTTTTGAAGGGTAATTAGAATTTAAAGGTTTGTTTTTTTACTCATCCCTTTAACATTGTACACAGTAAATATTCAATGAGAATATTAGTGAAAATCTGGACTTCTGGCCAAGATGGAAGTATAGATATATACACTTTGCCTCCTCACACAACCAAAAGAACGGCAACGACAAATTTAAAAACAAAAAATAACCAGAACTGCCAGAAAATTGAACTGTATGGAAGTCTGACAACCAAGGAGTTAAAGAAAAAACATTCATTCAGACCAGCAGGAGGGGCAGAGATGGGCAGCCAGGGTAGAGAGGACTCACAGCAAGGGGGCAGCTGGCAGACCTGGTGGTCCCATATTTCTGTGCCAATAAACCAGGAGAAACAACTAGGAAGTGAGACAAACTGAGCAATTCAGTGTTCCAGCGTGGGGAAAATAAAGCCTCAAGACCTCTGACTGAAAAAACCTGTGGGGGTTGAGGCAGCAGTAGAAACTCCCAGATCCACAAGGTCCTAGAATTTACACAAACCCACCCCCAGGAATCAGCACCAGAAGGGCCCAGTTTGCTTGTGGAGAGTGGAGGAGGTGACTGAAAGCCAGCCAAAAGCTGAGTAAGCACCATTGTTCCCTCTCAGAACCCTCCCCTACATACAGCACTACAACTCAGGGACTTGGGTTGCCCCACCCTGGCAAATACCTAAGGCTCCACCCCTTATTATGTAACAGTCACTCCAAGACAAAAAAAAGTATGGCCCAAATGAAATAACAGATCAAAGTTCCAGAAAAAATACACTAAGAGATGAAGAGATAGCCAACCTATCAGGTGCAGAGTTCAAAACACTGGTAATTAGGATGCTCACAGAAATGGTTGAGTACAGTTGCAAAATAGAGGAAAAAGTGAAGGCTAAGAAAAGTGAAATAAAGGGAACCAAAAGTGAAGGGAAGGAAACCAGGACTCAAATCAATGATTTGGAGAGAAGGAAGAAATAAACATTCAACCAGAACACAATGAACAAACAAGAATTCCAAAAAAAAAAAAAATGAGGAGAGGCTTAGGAACCTTGGGGACAAATTTAAACATTTCAACATCCAAATCATAGGGGTACCAGAAGAAGAAAAGGAAGAGCAAGAAATTTAAAACTTGTTTGAAAAAATAGTGAAGGAGAACTTTCCTAATCGGGCAAAGGAAATAGACTTCCAGGAATTCCAAGAAGCTCAGAGAGTACCAAAGAAATTGAACCCAAAGAGGAACACACAAAGACACATCATAATTACATTATGCAAGATTAAAAATAAGGAGAGAATCTTAAAAGCAACAAGAGAAAAGGAGACAGTTACCTACAAAGGAGTTTCCATAAGTCTATTAGCTGATTTCTCAAAAGAAATCTTACAGGTAAGAAGGGGCTGGAAAGAAGAATTCAAAGTCATGACAGGCAAGGACCTACATCCAAGATTACTCTATCCAGCAAAGCTTTCATTTAGAATGGAAAGGTGGATTAAGTGCTTCCCATGTAAGGTCAAGTTAAAGGAGATCATCAACACCAAGCCCTTATTATGTGAAATGATAAGGGGACTTATCTAAGAAGAAGAAGATGATCAAAATATGAACAGTAAAATGATAACAGACTCACAACTATCAACAATTGAACCTAAAACAAAAACAGACTAAGCAAACAACTAGAATAGGAACAGAATCACAGAAATGGAGACCACATAGAGGGTTATCAGTGCAGGGGAGGAGGGAGAGAATGGGGGAAAAGGTACAGGGAATTAGAAGCATAAATGGTAGGTACAAAGTAGACAGGGAGAGGTTAAGAATAGTATAGAATATGGAGAAGCCAATTAATTTATATGTATGACCCATGGACAGGAACTAAGGTGGGGAATTCGGGTAGGAGGGGGTATGCAGGGAAGATGGGAATAAAGGGGGGAAATGGGACAACTGTAATAGCATAATCAATAAAATATATTTAAAAAACAAAAAATAGTGAACAAATGTTTATTGGATGATTTTAGATTGGCAGTAAGGAGAGAAAACTCTCTTGATTGGAAAACAAAAATAATTAAAGGTGTACAGGTAGGAATAATCATGACATGTTTAAATGGATAGCAAAGACTCTAGCTTATGGCATCAGATGTTACACATTTACTGGGAAATTGCTGCCCTGTAGAGCTAGCTAAAGGTCCTTAGAAATCATCCTTAAGTCTCACATTTTTAAATAAGAAAAATGAAACTTTGAGAACTGCCCAAAGTAATTCAGCTAATGGGGGTGTGATTTCACAGCGGACATCTAAGAAATATTAGACACTGAGCTAAACACTTCCTCTCACAAAATAAAACTGACTTGGCCATTATTACAATAAAATCCAGTCTAGTGCTCTTCGCCCAATTTCACAGTCATAAAAAATTCTCAAATAGGCATCAAAAGTGAAATATCTGAGGAAGATATTTTAAGGATGTTTAACAATTTTTTAAAAGTAGAAACTTGTTTTGTAAAGAGAGAAGAAATAAAAAAGAAAAAATATAAAACTATGTTTGTACTAACTCAATTATTTAAAATTAATCGTGTGTAGCCTAAGAATATGTCATCATAAAATCACAGTTTGCCTTTTACAAGGGTTCCCGCAGGCAAGAGCTACATTTGCTTTTTGTGAATACTCCAGATTTCATCATAACAGCAGTGCAATGCAGAACTCAGAGCACGAAAAGACCACCAGGCCATCAACTTTATATCCTTTTATACTGACAAAGCTTGTTAAGAAAAGAGGAATGGTTTCATTTTTTATAAACAGGGGAAGGATTTTAGTGTCAGTTTTGGAATAACAGGTAGTATTCCAGCTGTTGGGGGCTGCTTTGGGCTCTACGCACTTTAAAATTAATGGGCTGGGGCAAACAAGGGGCATATTTTCATTCTGCACCAAATGTGTGGCTGGTTCCTAACATACACAGTATGTTTTTGTAAGTGTGGTACACATTTATTATTCTAAGTAGTAAATGAAGACATTTACCCTGTCTTAGAAATTTGAGACAATGGAAAAAAATCATGAAGTAAACTTCAGTGACTCTCATAGCCACTGAGGAACAAACTGATTTCTCACGAGAGCTCTATTCAACCTACAGATAAGTAATGGCTTTTTTAACGATGATCTGTGGGAAATATAATATTCTGGAATGATACTGGCTTTGGAGCCAGGAAATCCTCAGTAAAAATCCCAGTTCTACCATTTGCTAGCTGTGTGGCATTTAAATAATCCCTTATTTTGTCTGGACTTCAGCAATGTTATCTGTAAAATGGGGACAATGTGACATGCCCCATAGGGTTACTGTAAGGATTATGTTATATAGCTCATGTAAAGTACTGAGCAAAACAGCTGTTATATAGTAAGCACTTAATAAATGATGACCATTACCTGTCCTCTCTGAAATTTGGTTATCACCTACTATTTAAGCATCTTATAATTCTGACCAAACTTTAAATTAGCACCAAAACAATCATCTAATTTTCTCCTATCTTGAATAGTAAAACATTCAAGGAATGGGAACTCCATTAAGGTACAATTTTTCATGTCTATAAAATTTATATGCATTAACTCCCTATTTAAAATACCACAACATGGAACTAATTACAAAACTTTTAATAAGAACAGAATATTGATTTACAGTTGATATAAAAGTATTAGTTATCTCTATTTAAAGCATTTTAAGGACCTGAGAATTATCAATATTTCTGGTTTGACTTTACAATGCTACTGAAAAAAATCCTTTCCCTAGCTATTATTAAACCTGGAAAGATTCTCTTTTTTTCAATTACTTTTTATTTATTATTTATGTTTTCATTGAATTCACTGAGGTGACATAGGTTAATAAAATCATATATGTTTTGGAGTGCAGTTCTACAATACATCATCTGTATGCATGGTGTTCTGTGTTTATCACCCCAAATCAAGTCCCTTCCATCACCGTTTATCCCCCTTTTAACCTTTCCTACCTCTTCCCACTCTCCTTTCCCTCTAAACTGGGAAAGATTCTTGAACACAATATTTTGGCACTTTTTTTAGATCCCAACACACACCCCCAAAAATCAAGAGTTCTTTGCTATTCTGTGGTGACTGGCACATGAAAAAAATGTCATATGCATATATGGTCTGGACCAAACAAAGGAGATGTGTATATCTTTTTTATATTCAGACCAATTCCAGACTAACAGCCATCAGATTTGCCATTATTTTCATACAAATATTTTCTGAATGTTTGCATATAGTATGACAAAAATATTGTAAAAACAATCTTCTTGAAGACCTGTGCATGTCCCTATAAAAGGCATCCTTTAGGCACATATAATACAAATTGACAGAATATAAATGACTTTGATGCACTAAATGGTTTTTTTTTTTTGTTATAGTCATTTTGTTATAGACTGGGTGGCTCAGACCCTTCAGGTCTGTCGTGAACCTGAGCTGCCTGTTCAGGAACCATCCATCATCACCTACCCATCTGAGAAGGGCCCAGTAGGCCCACACTTCCATAGGGGGTGCCATTACCCAGGCCAATCTGTGTCCTCCACAAGTACCCAGATAATGTGAGCAGCCTCGAAACACTCAACAAATACATTTTCTTAGTCCAATATAATCTTGAATAGTATTTGAAAACACATTACTACTCAAAACACTAGCTTTTGAATTTGTGTTTCAAGTGCTGTAGAGAAACATATGGTTATGACTCCAGCACTCTCCATGATTGTATAATTAGGACAGTTTTATTATTAAAGGAGTACCAATAGGCTTTGAATCACTAAAAAGAACAGCTTTTACTGAGAGTGGTAGAGCACCTTGATCATCATAGTAATGTGAGTCTTGTAGTCAAAGTAAATTCAGCCATTCTGTAACTGACACTTTTCATTAAAACCACTTCATGTTGTGTTACTACATATAAATTTAACACTATTACGTAAACCATCAATGGCAAGAATACTGTCTTATGATCACTGAAATGGATTACTCCAATTCTCACAATAAATAATTTACTCTTCTATAAAACTGTTTTTTCTGGTTCATATGGAAGCAGTATTGTGAAATGGCTTTGAAATCCAATAGGACTACAGCTTTCTCCAGTCAAGTACAGTGCAGCAAAGGTGGTCTTATTCACAAATGAAGTTAGGATCAATGGAAAATCTTTCTATTATATGTGTTTGAGTCCCAGTGACAGGAGTACAAACTACTTCTTTGCATGAACTTCTATTTATTTGCTTCAACATAAAATAAAACTTGCTCAGTGCATGAATCCCACAAAGTAGCCTTATATCATTCTTGAAGTATCAAAGCAACCAATTTAAACAATACTCAGTTTATAAGGCACAGGTCTTGTTGATTACTTATTAAGAGTATTTACAATAAATTTGCACTGCACATTATCTGTGCATTTTTTTCTCTTTTTTCCCTACAAATAAAATCACATCCTTATTAATAGAAGATGTAGAATAAACCACACTTCAACAAGGTGGGTCTCTCTATAACAATGACAACAAAACTACCCTAAAACTATACTGAAGATCCACTCTCGAAAACTGCAAAAACTCAGAAGATCCAAGCCCTAACACTGTCCCCCACTGCCCTCCAACATTCATACCTAAATAGATTACCTCTTTGTGACCCACTTAAATTCTGGACCCAAGAATGTTTTCAGAAAAAGCTTTTCCAAATTCCTCTTCCTGCCACTCATAAAGCTTCACCCAGGTACTAAATGACAGGTCAGTAATCTTCAAACATTTTTAATAAAGCACAATTATTAGGAAAAAATTAGTATTCATGCTCAATATATTTATTTATACACTACACAAAAATACTACTCTTGGCCTTTATATTAAGTATTACTGAACTTAAAATTTCTATTTTCTTAAAAAATTAAATATTAGTAGCAGATCTAACATTGTTCAGATACACCACTAGATCATCATTGTGCATGCCTCCCAGGTGCTCCAGTTTGGAGAACACCATACCACATAATAAATCAGGTCTGAATTATTAGCTATGAAAGAGGCAAAAGATAACTTCATTTAAAAGGCTTAAATGTGAAAACAGAAGGAAGAGAGGAGACAGAGCAAACACCAGGTCACAAATAGTATACGTTTTGAAGTGCATTGAACATCATTATATGTCAGCCACTTCACATAATTTATCTCATTTAATCTTCAAAAGAACCCCTAAAAGAAATACCCATTGTTTGCTCTCATACAGATGAGGAAATTAGAATCATGTTATTGCACATAAGGTCTACATCTCAAAAACCAGGAACAAAGTAAAGAAAAGCAGACTACCAGGCCAACGTGCTTGGTCCCGAGAAAGAGCCACGGTGCTTTGAGATGCATTGCCTGACTGCACCCACACTGCTTCAGGCCCTGGTCCAGGCTGCACGTGCAGGGTGCCCAAGTGGCTGGCACCTCCAAGTATACGAACTTGCCAGAGCTCCGGTGGACACAAAATCAGTGACTGGGTGGCTCAGACCCTTCAGGTCTGTCATGAACCTGAGTTGCCTGTTCAGGAACCATCCATCATCACCTACCCATCTGAGAAGGACCCAGTAGGCCCACGCTTCCATAGGGGGCGCCATTACCCACCAAGGAGGAGCGCTGCATTGTATGAAAACATTGTGAGGCTGTCTGCCCTGCCCAGGCCACAACCCCCAGGCCAAAACACCAACCTGGCCTATGGCAGTCACTGGACCACCCACTACAACACCACGGTGACCAGGTGCATCTACTGCAGTTCTGCCAGGAGGCCTGTCCCTGTGGATGGCATTGTCAAGGGTCCAACGTTGAGTTCTCTGCAGAGACACACGAGGAGCTGCTATACAAGGAAAATTGTTCAACAACGGGGCCAATTGGGAGACCAAGATCTCCACCAACATCCAGGCCAACTACCTCAACAGATGAAGGCTCTCCCCACCCCTCCTAGCTGGCCTGCAGCTCTTGCTGCCCAATAAAGAAGCTCTGACGTCCCTGCACAAGCCCCACAGTGAGAAGACTATCAAACATTTGGCCCTCCCTTATTCCAAAATCCTAAAGATATCTTACCATATGAAGGCACATCTAAGGGCCCTTTTATTATCTGGTTCTTCTATCTCTGTTCTAATAATCAAAATATAGCATATCAGTAAATCATTTCCAGATGCTAGAGACAAAGGATAAAAGACATTCAATTACTATCAGAAAATTATCCATTATTTTTGATTGGCTATCATTTCTTAAGCAGATAGCACGGATCCAACAAAGTCTTTAGAATCTCTATCGCCATTTTTTTCGACTGGTGGTGCCCTTTGTTTTATATGCAAATGCAAGTGGCTCCAGTAATTCCCTGCTCAGAGTGTTAAGAAATGTAGTAATATCTACTTTTCCTGATTTAATTTGGTTAATTATAGAGCTACATAACTTGTAAAGCATGTAGCCCACAGATCCCAATCCATTATGTAAAATTATACATATATATATAGATATACACTGTATATAAAACCTGCGTATATTCATGACCAGACGCTTGTTTGCATGGCTTTCTTACATTATAAGCCCAAAATAGTATAGTGCTTTAAAGGTGTGCAAATACCATGACTTCAATCAACATATGTAACAAAAAGACCTAACTCTAATGTTAGACATAGTGATATACTCTTAACTTGTTTTAGAGAAATAGCAGCTAAGATAACAGCATTTTAGTTTAATATAACAGAATCTTAGAATGTAAGAACATAAAACATTTTCCAAAAACTGACTCATCAAAGAAAAATCATTCCCCCGAATATACACCATCTAGTTAAGAATATTAGAAGAAATTAGATTTTCTATAATTTTTTCCATATACTTTTAGTTCATTTTATAATTCACACAGAAATCTTACAATTCCAGTCCCCAGCATCTAAGCCAATGCACAGTCTGGAACATATTAATATATGACATATAACTTAACCTCCTCATAAAAGTCAATATTGTTTCAGGAGCAATTTGAAACAAATTCATGTATAATTCAACTAGGATTCTAAGATTATTTGATTCTAATGAAAAAGAAAGTTCTATTATCTAATAAATAAAATTAATTACCAAATTACACTGCTTTTATAGCACTATAAAATACAAAGCCTAATAAAATCGAGAATTTAATAAGATATGCAAAATAATAATAACAGCTAAAATGTATAAAATTCTTCTAAGTGTCAGGATCTCTGCTGAGCATTTTATATGCCGTCACTTTCAGTAGACAAAAGCACCTTATAGAGTCGATGCTATCTGTATCACTTTTTCAAGCAGAGAAACAGAGGTGGTTAAGAAATGTTACCAAGGCCACATCATTAGTAGAATAGCCAGACTTTGCCTCTAAGCTGGGTTGTTCCAGGCTTTCCTCTGTGAACCACTACTCATATACAGTGAGACAGTTCAAAATACTGTACATTTTTAATGAATGTGCAGAGTAAATAATAACAATACCCTGATCTAACTCCAACACTAGCTCCGCGATCTCTCCCAGGGGATGTCCTAATAACTTCTTTAATCTATGTAGTATGCTCCTCAAGGGATAAGATGATTCCGCTAATCCATTTTCACTATGTGTGCGGTTTCACACAATTCCACACCAATTTCACACAAATTGATGTGTGCGGTATTTGTTATTTTACTCACCCTTCCTTACATAAGAAAATATATAATGTGACCAACTGTAGAAAAGCATAAGGTTTAAAAATATGAGCTTTGCAGGAGCACAAGGCTTCCATTGAGAAGTCAGAAGCTAACCTTATTGGGGCTCCCTTGGATGTTACTTCCTTCTTCTCCCTTGCTGCCTTTAAGATTCTCTCTTTGTCTTGGAATTTTGCCATTTTAATTATGATGTGTCTTGAAGTGGGCCCCTTTGGGTTCCTCTTGATTGGGACTCTCTGTGTTTCCTGTATTTGTGTGACTTTTTCTCTCATTAAATTAGGGAAGTTTTCCATCATTACTTTTTCAAATAGCTTTTCTATCCCTTGCTCTTCTTCTTCTCCTTCT
>PVKM010037006.1:0-14603 GCA_004027735.1 Carollia perspicillata | reverse complement strand
GGGAATGAAAGGGAAAATGGGACAACTATAATAGCATAATCAATAAAATATAGTTTTAAAAAAGAGAAAAGAAGAAATCTCTCTTGTTCTAAGAAAACTAAGTGAAAGTCCCTTTTCTGTCACCCCTTTTGATTAGATTTCATGAATTTATACTGTGGGAAATCAAAGCATAACCCAGTACCGTAATCCAGGCTTAAGATTACATAGCTGTATTTATAAATACAGGTGAAATTCACGTAGCTCCATAGATTGGCTAAAGCATGTATCTGTGCAATGATTATAAACGTATTTGAAAGCTACCACAGTCACAGAAATATACGAAACCACTCTCTCGCTGACGTAGGGAGTTGAGGAAGGAAGCTATGACTCGAGGCGCTGTCCAGTAACCAAGTGTCTCGGTGTTTTCGAAGCTGTTTGAAAATTCTGATACAAACAAATAGGCGTGAGTCTTGGGCCCGGAAAACAGAAAGAAAAATCCACCCTGAGAACCCTGGATATTAAAAGCGATTCGGTCTGTCGCGTGAGGCTGCTGACCTGTGGCGCGTAGCACGGTGGCACCGTCTTCCTCCTGACACTCCCAGTAACCCACACAGACCGAGTGACGGTCCCTGCCCAGCCTCCCATCAGCAATAATTAATCTTTTCGTTAACAGAAGCTGCAAAAGCCTCTGGCCGGCCTCTTCTCAAGTCTGAGGGCCCTTGTTTTTTGATGTTTGCATTCGGAGGAAAATTGTCCCCACCAGTTCTAACAAATTGAAACACCAGGCTAATTATGGCAGCTAATGAAGTGTGCGGAATGGTCACAGCTTGTCGTGAAACTGTTCCTTCAGTTTGGATTAGAGTTTCATCAATCACTTTTTTAAACTGATCCAGAATTGCTCCTGCCCGGTCCTTGGCATTTTTAATGCTGTTTCTGTAATTGGTTTTTCCCCTAAAGCTTGGGCTGTCTTTTGAAATACTACAGTCTTGGGGCAGGGCATGCAACCTCCAGTTTATAAAAAAATATTATTATTAGTGATATCAGCTGATCAGGTGGTAGAAAGCTAATGAAAGGACGGCCAAAATAAAACACGACACACTGTTTCAATCCTGCTAAAGACAGCGCAAGCATACCCGTGTATAACGACATTTTATTTCAAACGCAGGTACGATGCAACATAGGGTAGTTGTAGCTGGTGTGCAGTGACTGAAGTCCCAGCTAGGGTTTCTGTGACATAAATACAGAGGCAGTGCTTTATTGTTGGAGGAGGGCAGCTCCGCATTTATCGTTCAACATCGTTTTATAGAATGCTACATTTTGCATTGAGCCAAACATCTGGAAATAGTAAGGCCAGAGTCCTGTATGTTCCCCATTAAGTCACTGCATACACCTGAAGTTCTGCTCTGCCTGGTTTAAAGGTTTTTACCTTATCTCAAAGAGGGGCTCCATCATTTTGCAGGCCGGACTGCAATTTCCATGTAAACCTTACTTTCGATGGTAAGGGTTCATCCGTAGCTATTGAGCACGCAGCCACAGTGTGCAGAGCAGCGCCTCGATCTCTCAGACAATGCAATGGAACAGGCATTAGATCCCACTTGCCTGGCCTGTGCCCTCTAAAGTCAGAATGAGACCAATTCCATTGGCCTCAGTTCCCAGTTCTCCGGCACTAAGAACCGGGGCAACGAGATGAAGGAGCATCCTCCTAAGCTGCAAGTGCCTCTTGGCCACGGTCATTCGCTGGACCAGGGCCGAGCAGGGTGGGCCTGCGTGCCATCCTGGCAGAACGCCTGGTCTCAGCTCAGTTTCCGTAGCTCAGCCATTCTGTGTTTTCCTCCCATTATCCCGAACTCTCCAGAAGAGGTAGGAATTTCTCTTGAAAAAATAATGACCGAACAGTAAATCCAACCTTAATGCTGGTGAAAAAGTAAAGAGTAAGGAAGGAGGTGGCCGTGACTATGCATGGGGCTGGGGCCGTACTGGACCCACTGGGGGTAGCACTTTGTCAGTGAGGTGAATGTCTAAGCACTCGGCTGTGCCCCTGAAAATAGTATAATATTGAATGCCATCTATCATCGAAAAATAAAAAGTAAGTAAGTAAGTAAGGAGGAATTTCAGAGCAATTTACTTAGCCTTGAGAATTATCAGCTAGCTGACAACTTCGAAAGACCTGCTGGTGTAACTGAGCGTCAGGTCCATTTGTGAGAACAACGTCAATTCTGCCCATGAAGGTCTGGATGTTACTAATTGTTGTTTGCAATTTTTCTCCCACATTTTAAGCCAATTCTTCCATGGGCTATTGATGGTAGAGATAGGAGCGTGTTTTTCCTAGGGCTCTAAATTTAAGAATTTCTTGGAAGAGAATGTTCTTCCTGTCGGCTAATTAACTAGCCCCCATGATGGATAAGAGCTTAATGGAACATTGTGTGAGGTTAATATCCACTAAATCACATTAACAGTTTTGAAAATTTGGATAAGCCCTAACCGTGTAGTTGGAGAGCAGACAAAACTAATTGAAATACCTTTGCCATTAATTTCCAAGCTCTTGGAAACTAATGGGTTTCTAAAAATATCATTAATGGTGACTAACACCTGTATCATAATCTGTATTAGCTAAACATATGTCAACATAAGAGATATAGGAAGTATTACACATTAATATCCCAAACTACATTGCTAAATAATGTTTGCATAAAAGAATCTACAACTCATAATTATTTCAATCTAGCATATTAATATTTCACTTGGGATAAAGTAGAGTTTTAATGTGGCTTTTCAACATGAAACAGTTCCTCTTTTTCTTCTCTTAAGTGAAGTGAAGATATACTTGTCAAAATTTTACTCAGTAACATTGAGTGGAATCAAGACCATTCTGGCTATTATTTGATAAAAAGAAACTGAATTACCTATGCAAGGTTCTTATTTGTTTAGAACACTTTTAATTGATTAAGCTTACATCAGAGATGTTCTCTATTAATCATTTTTATTAACCTTCAAATTGCTGTGGATTTAAGGCATGCTAATAATACACAGTGAATGCTTTTAGCCTGTGTGTGTCAGAGACAAATCTGAACTACTTAGAACTTCCTGCTTTTGTACTAGTTTTATTCTTTCTTATATTGAATTTATTTTATATTCCTTATAAAAAGAGTTTATTAGATAGAACAGTAAATGAAGCAACATTATAGGAGTGGTTAACCTACTTAACAGGTCAAAGTTTCTCAAGTATTTTTAAGTATTAATTGCGTGCAATTCATTTACTAAGAATATAACATTTTAATGGTTTAGTTTCAAAGTACAATTTAAAAAGAGATATCAACTAATTATATTATACATTGGTGATGGTAAGACATATTTGTTTTTTACTTTGTTTCTGATAAATTCTTATCTGCGGAATAAAAGTGATGTAGGTTTGCCTACGTGCAGAGTTGATTTTAACTTTATTCAAGAGTTATTTTTTCCTTTGTTGTATGACTGTGCCAAACAGAATTTCAAAGGCTGTAATCATTTTAATTCTCTAATGTTTATATCTTCTTAATCTTTAAATAATCTTATATTGTTCAAAAATAATGAATAATGTATTAAATATTGAGATTAAATTCATATACATCCATCTTTTTTAATTTAACGACCTTTCATTTAAGAAGTTTAAATAAACTAGGAGTTATATTTAAATGTTCTGCAATAAATTGTACTCTTAATGGCAACAACAAATAAACATTTCTTAATATTTTGAATACTAAAGTATTTTACCTACACATGTTTTTGAGTTCAGACTCAGTAAAGTTCAAGGGCATCCATGTGTGAAATAGCTTGTGAGAAAATCCCCATTGCTTTCTTAATTTGATTTAGTTTGGGAAAAGGACATGAGTGCAGAAAAATAGATCATCATCTTTAGTAATTTTGGTTCAAATATAGACATTAAGTATTGTGAATAGACTAGGAGATGTGTATATAATTTTCTCAAAGCTTGTAAAGGGAGTTGGCATTATAAAATACATTAATTTTTGTTGACTATCTTATCTGCATTTTTATATGTTTTATTATGTAGATTTGCTTATGGGGTGCATTGTTTAAAATGTAAAATGTCAAAAATGAAAGGAAAATGTAAAAAAATAGCAAATGAGAAATGATATGTTTAGGTATTTTATAAAAGTGATGAAAAAGGTGCCATCAGTTACTGAGAGGAATGCAGTTAATAGAAATGTCCAAGTAGAAAGGAAACTTAACCCTTTGCGACGGCATGGATGGGCCTGGAGAACATTACGGTAAGTGAAGTCAGTCAGCCGGAGAAAGACAAATACCGTGTGATGTCCCTCATATGTGGAATCTACTGGACAAACCAAAGTAACAAGCAAAACTACATTGTAAATAATGTTTGCATGAAGGAATCCACAACTCATAATTATTTCAGTCTAGCATATTAATAAATATCACAGTCAGGATAAAGTGAAGTTTTAATGTGGCTTTTCACAGACTCACAGATGAAGAGCAGGAAGCCAGTTACCTGGTGGGGAAGGATAAGGGGTGGAGGGATTGAGCAAAAAGGAAAAAGAACTCGTGGACATGGACAACAGTGTAGTGATTGCCAGGAGGTGGGATATATAAGAGAACTGAATAGTAATGGGGAAAATACAATAAAAATAAATTAATCATTTACAGAAAAAGAAAGGAAGCTTTAGGAGGAATAGTAAACACTTTGGCGCATGAATCATTTCTTTTTTTACTTAATTTTTATCGAGTAAAACACATGCTTAGCTAAAGTAAGCTCAGAGATTGGCAATGCTAAGTGTGCACTCGGGAGCCACCCCCCCCCCCACTCTCAGATAGGTCCCCCTTTGCAGGGACCACCTTGGTCTCTCATCCTCTAGTTCAGTTCCACAGCTGCGCATTCTGGGCTTTGGTAGGAAGGGCGGGGTAGAACAGCATCAGGTCTGCTACGGTACCCTCAGCTGGCTTGCCACATAAATTAGGACGTGGACACACCTCTGTCTCTTGGTTTTACTGACCATGGGGTTTTGTAGATGTTTATAACCCTCTGTGTTTTGGGGGTGGGCATTTCTGAGAGGATAAGGCAGGGAATTACTTGCTCTGCCATGCTAAAACTAGAAGTCTTCCCAATGAATCGTTTTCCAGTACGGGTCTGTGCACAATAACTTTTCTAAAGAGGGTTTGGAAATAATGATGATATTTCAAAACCATAACATCCAAAACATTTTATCCATCCTCAAGTCTATCTGATGGTGGCAGATGGTGGCTTTGGTAAGCACCGAAGGCTGGAACCCCGCCCCCAGGAGCCCGATCCTCTAGTGGGGAGCCGGTACCTGTAAGGGAATCACAGATACAGAGCAGAACTGGACGGGGCTGTGGGAAGAGAAACTTGGGTACCAGAGACATCAGAGCAGAGGCATCCTTCACATCTGGCGAGGGAAGCAGGTCCAGGAGGAGGCAGCTTTCTTACGTGAGACATAATGTTTGGGAAGGATTCACACCTAGGAAGAGCGGAATACATTTTTGCTGAGTGTAATTACTCCTGTTCAGCTTTGGCGCTTCGGCATTTTTCTTTCCGCTTCTGTTCATGGTTAATATTCTTTTCCTCAGTTCACTGTATCAGCAGCAATCAGTTTCACTTATTCTTGTGGTAGTTTTCCTGAGCAGAATGAACAAAAACATCTCTTTGGAGGAAATTCACCACTCAGTGACAGTTACTGATATATCCTATAATTACGAAAAAAAAAATCCTTCCTGTGAGAATTCCATCATGTTAATGATGCATGTATATTATTAAGAATTATAAACATTGAGTAATAAAGCTTCAAGTTCACACGTTCCCAGATGTTATTTTGAGGCTACTAGATTAGCAATTTTTCAAAAACATAAGCAGTAATTAGAAATCTTTCATAATTTCTTTCAGAAACAGCGTTTGATTTTAATTCTTTCACCTAAAAAAAAACTTGTAAGGAAACACTTGTCAGAACTATTGACATTCTTATAGCTTGACAAAAATTAAGCATAATTAAAATGAAATATTTGTTGCATAAATTAAACTGCAATTAATATGTTTTCTGCCAACGCTTGAAGGATACGATTAAAATGGTGTTGTTAGCAGACTCCCTGCTGCGAGACTAATTTCTTGATTTTTATACCAAACATTATCATACATATTTTCACAGCGAAGGAATAAACCAACAAGTAGAAAACAACGTTTGATGAAAATGATAGACTACAGAGGAAACACAGACTTTCATGAAGGCAGAGCAGTATTACTGTTTATTTTAAGGTCTGATGACTAGTCGATTCCAAGGGTAAGATTCACCCTTTTAAAGCCATTAAAATAAGTAGAAAATTGTCCTTCACTTTAGTTAGCTATGGCTTTTAAATTATCCAGGGTTTTGTTCCAGGATCTTTGCTTCTTCGGGAGGTAATTAGAAAAAGAACAAGACGTGGTATGTCAAGGCCTCCCCTCCAGCCAAGCAAGAAATTATAATAAACCCCATCACAAAACCTTAGACGAGACAGTTGCGAGAAGAGTGGAGGACACGCGCGTTGTGTCAGTGCCTCTGTTAGAGGAGGCTCGCTTTTTCTCCCAGGAACCTGCAATCACGGGAAGCAAACCCAGCCTGCACCAGGCTGGCTTCGGCTGTCTGCACGAGAAAAGTCCCGTGGCTGCTGCTTTCCCAGAGCAACGCTCCAAGTGCTAGTTCTGTGCTGACCTTTTTTCTGGCTAATCACGTTTTGACATTAGATGCCATTTGTGGTACCAGTGAAAGAACAGATGACCACTATCAACAGTCCTCTTTCTTTCTCCAAATGTCTCTCTTGGGCCATGCTGCTTAAAGGGTGCGAAAGCCCCGGTGGGAATGAGAGATCATGGGGTAGACCCCATCGCCCGCTCCACCTCCGCCTCCGTGGCTGGGATGGTGTCCCTGCGCCTGTGTGGTGACCATGACATCATCCTATGATGGTGCCAGTTGAAGAAGTGTAATGAGTGGAGCTCTATTCACACACAGCAAGGCCACCGTGGCCCATTCATGCTCCCTGCAGAGGAAGGACGATGCTTCTTGCTTGATGCTTCCCTGAGTCCTTATTGCAAGAGCCAAATGCACTAACAAGTTCCAGATGTAGGAAAAGGTTTGCCCTCCAAAAATTTTAGACCAGATAAACCAGTCATTTGGGGGGTAAAGTCGTGGGTTTTGGTTACTTGAAGTGGCATGAGAGGTTCAGTGACAAAGCTGTTGGCTGTAGTTAAGGTTGTAGTTTCCATGGTGACACTCTCACCCGAGTCAAGTCAGCATCCACATCACCTCACAGCAGCCTGTCCTGACCACCTGGTCTGAAATTGCAAGACTTTTCCCCAGTTCCCTCCGTTCTTCCACTCTACCCTGTCTTATTTTTCTTCATAACACTTACTATTATTGGACATTCATTTGCTTGTTATCTGTCTCTGCTCACTGGTAATTTAATTTCCATGAAGACAGTTTTCACCTAAATTATTTATTGCCGTATCCCAAAACAGCACTTGGCATAAGCAGACACTCAATTAATACTTTCAGGAAGGGAGGGAGGGAGGAAGAAAGGAAGATTAAAAACCAATTCTTTAAAATGCGCAGAAAGAAATTAAACATGATAATTCCCGATGATCACATGAAAATCTAGGCTCAGTATAGGGTTATGAGAATTCTGTTTATTAAAGCTTCATGTATACCTTATCATATTTTAGAGAAACCTATGTCTCATAAAGTGGAAATTTCAGGTTATTAGCTGCATCTAGTCAGCGTTCACAAAGAGTTATTCACTACTCACCCTGCAAACAGTATTTTGAATCTATTAGTTCGTTTCATGTATCCATGTTCTCATGCATTCATTGGTCTGTTCAGTGTTGCTTGTGCCCTCAGAGGCAGTAGTCTGGTAGAATGTCCAAGCCTGTGCCGCAGCAGGCCGTGAGCTCTCTGGACTCTGCTGTGGGTGCGCCGCTGACTCCTGCGTTTGCAGTGGTTCATCTTCTGCGTCGTCCCTGTGGACACTGCCTCAGTGCCTGCTGAACATCGCTCCTAGGGGAAGTGTAGGCTTGGGTTCCTGCACGCCTCTGGTCTGCTGACCAATGTATAACATTGGCGTGTGTGTGTGTGTGTGTGTTTGAAGACTCTTTATTTAATATGTATCATTGATTAACATGGAATTCGTGGTTGGCAGCACATTAACTCCGACCCGAAGGAAGCCTGTCTAGCACGTGCACACTCTCCCGGAGGCGGACGGCGGCTTCTTTCACTTGGGAGCACCAGACGGCACCTCAGCACTGTGCCCGGGGCCCATCTTAAACGGTGAAATCACCAACACGGAGAACCCAAGTGTGAAAAATGTGGCACTAGCTAGGGCCGAGAAAGCAGGCCTTACTGGCTGGAAATGTGTATGTCAGGTGACCCGATTTTTTGCCACTGTCCTCATATCTATAAATGACTGCGCAAGTTCTCTGAGTATTGATTTGGGGGTTGCAAGTACATTTTAGCAAGTAGGCGAACTTGCACATGAGAAATCTGAGTAGTGAGGGTCACTGGTAACATCTCTATGTCTAGATCCGTTCCTTCAATGTTTCTTTGTGTCTCCCTTTTATCACGACAACAAGACCTAAACACCACACTACGATGAGTTGACCGGTCTGGCCTGCTGCTGCCCACCTGTGCCTTTGCAGCCAAGGCTATGAGGATAGAGGAGGAACAGGAACTAAATAAGAGAAAGACAGATGAAGCTAGCCAGAAGAAAGATGTATAAAAATGTAAAGAAACCAATAGAAGCTCATATATAACTTGGGAATTTAGATGTACCCACACTGAATGAAAGTGGGAGTGTGTATACCGAAAGCTTGCGTAACCAGACACACATGCGGCTGTCGCCCCAGAGCAATCTGACACCCGAGGGGCCAGTGGCCCAGGAAGTGTGCTCTTCGTCGTTTTGGTTTGGCTGTGAAAGCTGCGTTCCAGCTCCAAGAGCCCCGCAAAGACTCCTAAACTGCCCCCAGAAGCCCATTTGGACGGTGGATTATTTCTGTTTGGCTGGACCGGCTCGCAGCAGACCTGAGGGCTCTGGCAGCAGGGGCTCCAGCTGGATGCAGAGTCACCGTCCTGGCGTTCTGTCTTCCCAAGGTTATTTTTCAGAAAAGCAACCCCCAGCCCTCATTTGAAAAGCGACACTGCAGGCGGGCCCTGCAGGAGCTTCTCTTGGGCTCATCGGTAGCCCCCGAAGGCAGGGTGGCCTGTCTTCTCGGTGAGAGGCCAGTTTTACACAAACGAGAGCCAGCCCCAGGTACCTTCTGAAACCGGAGCTGTCTTTGTGGCATTTCACCTCCTGCTGTATTGGAGTAACAGTTACTGGTCGAATGTGAGATTTTTAAATGGGAAAATAAGCGTGATAACCGATTTCTGATTCCCTCTGAGGGAATGAAGAGCCAATCCTTGTTTACGAACACAACTATATACATGCCTACTGCCTGACTCTCTCAAGTCGTGGAAGGCAGGGCGAAGTCTCAGTCACCAAAATTAGTTGAAAGCTGGCTAGTGTAGTCCTGACACACAGTAGGGGTGCTTTAATGTTAATGGAGCACACAGATCCAAGTGTAACAGAACTCAGGGATGCTTCATTCATTATCTTCGAGGAGTTCAAAACTAAGTACACAAGAAGATCCACAGGAATATAGATAGAAAATATTAGAATTGCCTTTTATTTTTACCTCGTTCATCTCTCTGTTTAACATTCCACTCTACTACCACACAGCATTACACATCTGTAATTTAGCACAAATAACTAGACAGATACGAGGGTGCCTGCTCAAAATACTTTTACTGATGGCGGATACGATCGAAATTCTTCAAGTCCTGTTTCTCTGCATGAATTCACTGTAATTAGTCCCCCATTGGTGCCAATGAAATTTATGGAGTTTGGTTTTTGAAAGAACATAGTGGGTAGACTGTGAATAGACCATTACCACTGAAGGGGAGAGGGGGAATATACACGTGCCAACTGCCAGGCATCTTCCCGTCGAACCCTCACAGCCCCCCTGAGAGGCTGACATCTCCATTTCATAGATGACAGAAGGAAGCGAGTTAGGCAGTGGTTCCTACAGGAAGCTTCTGGGAACGTATCAGTTCTTCCTTGTGTGGTAGAATTCACCGGAAATAATCTAGGGCTGTTAGGGAAGGCTATTAATTATTGATTTGATTTTTAAAATAGATATAGGTCTATTCAGATGAGTTGTTTCTCTTTGGGTGAGTTTCGGTAGATTGCGTCTTTTGGAGAAATTGGTCCGTTTCACCTTAGTTATCAGATGTGTGGCCAACTCTTCGTAATGCCTCTCTGTTTATCCTTTTGACGTCTGTGATATCAGTAGGGATCACCCATCTCTCTGAGGAATCATTAATTAGTCACTCGTGTCTTCTCTCTTCTCTCTTATGTAGCCTGGCTAGGTGTTCATTACTTTTATTGAGCTTTTCAAAGGGCAAGCTTCAGTGTTGCTGGTTTTCGCTCTTCTCTGGTACAATTTCATGATCTTTGCTCCGATTTTATTGTCTTTTTCCTGCTCACTTTTTTCTGGTTTCCTAAAGTGAAAGCTTAAGTTACTGATTTTAGATCTTTCTTCTTTTCTACTATATGTATTCAGTGCATTTACAGTACATACAATTTGGATATATTTTTATCCAAAGTAAATGTAAAAAAAGAACAATCACAATGCATATTTTAAAAATAAGGTTTTTTACATATGAAAAATGGCCTATTGTATTAAAATAAAAACTAAATATAATTAATACCTGTCAAAAAGTTTAAACTAAGATCATTTAAATAAAACTAACCATTTTATTTTTTCTTTTTTAAGAAATTAAGTTAATTACTATTATATATATTTAAAACCAGTAATAATAATAATACAACGTCAGTAAAAGCTCTGTGGTAATCCTTTGTTCTTTTTCCTTCTAGGGTTTCCAAACCGTATTACCATCA
Source organism: Carollia perspicillata (assembly GCA_004027735.1). NCBI lineage: Eukaryota > Metazoa > Chordata > Mammalia > Chiroptera > Phyllostomidae > Carollia > Carollia perspicillata. The sequence goes on along the minus strand of PVKM010037006.1, from coordinate 3,638 downwards.
TTTGATCTCTTCTCCACATACGGAAAATCATATTCAAAAGCTGGACAAATTTTATAAAGGTATGCATTTTTGCTAAGTACTTCGCAAAGTATTTTAAGTAACAAAAGCATCAAATGGGATTGACCTGACTCGTTTTAAAAGCCGTGTTACAATATCGATGCATCACGAAAGCGGATACTCATTTCACTCTAGTCCAGTGGTTTGTAACACTGAGAAGTCACGGGTTTTGTTTTTCACATCTCCTAAATGGACTCAAGAATATGTGAGATAGAACTAACAAGAATCTGAAGTACCTTTTCTTCATATTAACTCATATAATAAATCAATAGTTTACACAGTACAATGAAAAAATATTCACGGTGTCCAAAGGCCAAAGCATTTCTCAATACTGTATTGATACAGTTAGGTTAAAATACTATATTCAAAATACGTGTTATTTGAAATTTATTTATTTGAGGTCTCTGATCACTGAAGTCTACAGTATAGAGAAGAAAAAAAGACCTACGTAAAATTCAAGACCACAGAACAAGCTCTCACCGAGTTCTGTATGTAATTGCAAAGGTGTTTAAACTAGAGGCGTGGTTCCAATCAGAGTGAGACTTTTGGGAAGTACTCTGGCATTTTCAGCCAGATTAGTGGAGGGGTGGGATCGGAACAGCACAGAAGACGACGGTTGAGGAAAGGGGGCAGAAATGAGGCCTCGTGCCTGTGAGGGTCGTTTCCTTCCACCCCCAGAGCCAAGGGCGTGCTCTGGGCCCTGGGACCGCAGAGTAGGCTGAAGCGGCATCTGTTCCTTAGACTCAGCCTCAGCGTCTCCTGTCCCTCGCCTGCGACTCTGGATGATGCACGGGTGCAGAAGTCAGCATGTTAGATACGGCCACCACTATCCACCTTCCAGCGACTCCAAAGGAGTACAGGGAGGGAAATGTGAAACATTCCTGTATGGTGCCAGTGGAATTGTGGTTTCAGAGGTTTATGACGTATCACCGCCCATTGGAGCATTTATCTGGCATTTCTCACTCCGAATGCAACCGTCTGAGTAAAATCTTTCATATTTGTGTGTGACTTAGATTTTTAATCCCAAGGTATATTCTGTTTGTAATGCAGAATGGTTAAAACAAATTATACTCCATAATACAGGGTGGGGCAACTGTAGGTTTACCATTGTCCCTATGGAAGATAATGTGATAATTAATATATAATTACACAAGAATAAACTCTGTGTTTTACATATTCACAACTGTAACCCTATTTCGCACCACCTTGTGTATGCTAAGTTAAATAAACGATGAGACATAGATCCTTAATTTGAAAAAAACTAATGTATTTCTAAGGAAAGAAGGCAAGGACCTGTGCAGTTTAAGTCCAGTAAAATATCTGAACATGTGTGTACACACACAAGCATCATATAATATGTTCACTTTTATAAAAAACATTTGCATGAACTTCTATGTTACATATATGTGCATACATTTGCGCGTTGCAAAAATATGAATGGTAGTTATCACTGGGTAGTGAGATGATAAAAACTTTTCTGGGAGATATGTCTTTGTATTCTTATTTTTTGAAATTTTTATCTAATTACACAAAAGCAGAGTGATAAAACAAAATACTCCAATAGGAATTACTTGCTCTTCTCTGCCAATTATGAAAACAGCTTGACTTTATTCTCATCAATCATAATAATTTACAGACAATTATCCTCTTTTCCAAAGACAAAACAATCCCTTGCTAAATTACTTATAAGAAAGACAAGGGTGAGTAACAAATGCTTCACATCACTTTTAATTAAAAAGAGTGCGCAGTGGGCAAATACAGATCCGGGATGGGAATTTTTTCTGAATGCTTAGTAACTCTGCTTTTGGATTTTAACTATTTTTGTGAATTGAAAACGTTATCAAGATGTCACGTCCTCATCTTAGAAAGGACATGATCGTCTAGTGTTTAATTTTGGTAAGTGAAGGGTAGCAGCCTTCACTGAAGCTCTTCTATTAAGATTAAATTTCACCAAATATGACAAAGTGCCTCCGCCCTTCGGAAGGAGGGCCAAGACAGGGCCAGAAGCGCCAGGGTGTCGACGGAAGAGGCCGTGGTGATTTTTAGAGCTATCTATTTGATTGCTTCAGCTTCACGGCAGTCCATCACTTGACGATAATTCACCCACACTGCGTTTTCCCATCAGTCTGATTAGAAACAGTGATGCCTTTATCAGATTAATCTTTCTTTCCTTTAGCGTGTCTCAGTTAAGGATAAACAGAGCCTGCATCTACCCATTTGATTAGTCTACTAAGATTCCAGCTGCCAGCTGCCGAAACCACTCAGAACAAATTCGATTTTAAACAAATACATATTTTAAAATCTGCTCTCTGACTGGGACAATCAGACTCCTTTTAATTTTTTTAATGTTTCTGTATAACTCGTCACTCTGGCAGCCTGGCATAGTTTCCCGTGGGAGGCTCAGTCTGCATCGCAGTAGACTGCTTCCTGTCGGACCGCTTTGCCATCTCGTCCCTCCGTTCCTGCTTCCAGGCAGGGGCTCCGTCCAGAGCAGGGTGGAGAGAAATTAGCAGGGGGCGGGGAAGTCATCGGTTAGCCCGCCCGCAGGGGTGTGCGCTGTTCTGCCTTTTGTGCTTTTCAATTTTCCCAAACTCTTCTTCGCAGTGGGCCTTGGTCCAGGTTCTGTTTCTGCTGAAAAGTGGTGTAATTTCGAGGCCACATGAGATGAGTTTTGATTAAATCACTTGTTTTGCATGAAAAGCAGTGTACTTTCTTCCTTCTTCGTAAGAGTTTGGTATAGGAATGACTGAAATAGCTGAGGAAAAACATTAAAATGAGAACGTAAGTTTGGTTAGCACCTGAATTGGGATAGGGATGAAATTCCCTTGTCTTTTTTTAAGGGAAACGAGGCCTAGCGACTGTGTAAGGAAAGAAAGGGAATCTCAGGGAAGAGTCAGGATCAGGCAAATAAGCGGACACACAGGCGCTCGTCAGGGGTTGAATTTCTAATTCAACGAGAAAACTTGTCCAGCGTGGCAGCGAGGCTAGCACTCTGTGGATTTATAATTCTTTCAATTTTGTGCAAGTGAATTGGCAGGAAACAAACAAACAAACAAACAACAAAAACCACAAGTCAAGCTATCGGTCGTTAGCATCTTTTTCTCGGTGAAATTGGCCATTGTGTAAAGAAGACCAACAGCCTCCAGGCCTGGGGGAAGATGCCTGGTCGAGATGTCTCTCCCTAACTGAGGCCATTGCTGGACACTGTGTTGTCCCTGCACCCACACACGCTTCATTTGTTAGGACCCACAGGGGTGGGGACAGAGCTCAGGGATGGGGTGGGGGGGGTCCAGTAGGGCTAGAACACGGGTCAGAGGGGCCACTCCCTCCCAGACTTCCTTCTGAGCTAACTCTAAACGAGGATGGTTCGAGAACTCTCTATTGTTGGACTATTTTCTTTTCTTATTTTAGTGTTTGGTTTTTAGAAAATGTCCTCTCACTTTACTGTTTTGTTTTTAGAAAATAAAAGAAGATAAAACGTAAAAATGAGGTTAAGGTGTGAAGTGATTATGGAGTGGAAGACCCCCTGCCTGGCTGAGTAACCAAGATACAAGTGGCTTAGCCTCTGGAACCTCCTCCCC